>VYZS01038605.1:34360-46467 GCA_013400695.1 Neodrepanis coruscans
GGGCCCTGGGAAAGCTTAATTTGTCTGTTTTTTTGCACTTTATTGTCGGGTTTTCTGTGTGTGTGAAATAAACTGTGATATTTGTGTGTTTTCTTTCTTTTTGGGTGTGTGTGTGACTTCTCTCGGACATCTCTTGTCAGAATCGCTATTTTAAGTGGTAAAACCACGACACCTTGGAAAAGCTTACTTGCATACATCATATTCATTAAGTCGATTATATGAAGTGTAAATAGTAGAGCACTCTAATGTATGACATTTTCACAAATCCTTCTTTGTCATTTTAAGGAGTTTTGCTATTATAACTCATAGGATACGGCGACGAGGGGAAACTTCAATGACCAATATGGTTGATAAACAGCTTCTGTTTATTCATCACACAACACACACTTTTACAACCCAACTACATGAATATGTAATCAACTACATGAATATGCATACAAAGCTCATTCTACTCGTTAATGGTCTAAGATTACTCCTACTTACAGCTGCAAGGTCAAGCATACCTTTCTTATCTTCACACAACTTGTTATTCTACTAAGTTTAGCACTCAAGGACGGCCTGTTTGTGCTTCTTCGCTTCTTTGCTGACAGGCCGTGACTTTGCAGTTTTATACTTAACATGAAATAAGGCCTAGCTATGCTAACCAGGCGCCTGCTCATGTCCGTGGCTGTGAATGGCTGTGAAGCCATTCTCTGACAACAGGAATATCTTACTTTTGCTTTGTTTTCAGAGAGTGAATAATGGACTGAAAAGGTCTGTGTGAATCTGCTGACAAGTAGAAATGTTGATTTTAATCCAGAAATTTGAGGTAGGGTAGAAGTTACATGTCCAGGTTTTGTGTATTTTAGGCTTGGTAATATATCTGAAAGTGGAAGACTTACCCTCTGGCATGACTTTTTACTAACACGGTTAAAGCACCCTAGAGGCAATCAATGCAAAATCTTGGCAAGTACACAAATTTGGTTCAATTCATTCAGGCAGCAGAAAGTGTTCTTAGTATTCAAAAATTAACAAATCTGTGGCACAACATGTGTACAAACACACATCTACTATAAAATAAAACAAAGGAAAAATAAAGACTAGGAGTGAGACAGAAAATCAGGGACTTTACCTTCCATTTGACTTCTTTGCCGTAAAGGCCAAAACAACCTATTAGGTTGTTATAAAAGAAACAGTGGTATAAAAAACTATGTTGGTTGCTATCTAAGGGCAATATGAGGAAAAAAGTGTTTATTTCATATATACACAGGCTTGGTGCCTGTGCCTTTTTTGCAAGAAGTGATGTCATAATTATTAGGCCTCCAACAGAAGGGGCATTGTCAGCAGAAACTGGAAGTCTTTTCAGTATTATGAAGAGAAAGATAATTCAAGAGACCATGATGCTGCTGTGTAGCAGCTAAACCGAAAAAAATACTGTCATGTCTTCCAAAGCACAAAGCTATTTGTCCTCCCATTCAAAAATTAAAGGATCCAAACAGGAGAATGACTGCTTTCCTCTCATCATACAACAAAAGATAATTTTAAACGAATACACTAGCAATGAGTTAAGACATTTTAAATTTTGGTGAATATGATAAATTTTAAATGTTGGAATGAAAATGGTCATGTTAGGCCCACATTAACAATATTTTCGCAATGAATATTAATGAATATTAATGAAAATTAATGAATCTTTATGCTAACATTTTACCAGGAAATAGACATTCTGTCTGCTTTTCTGTTCATATTTCATTTACTTACATTACTAGTAAAAGCAGACACTATCTAAATCTTATGAAGTGTTTATATACATTTGTGGACTATATACTATCAGGTTAACTCTGTAGCTAGATCTTTTACTCCACTGGGACTGTAACACAAGTCACAATGGTGCACAGCTGGACTAAAGAATGTCTAGTTTAGTGTGGTAGTCTGTTTTTTAAGTGAAATTCTAGGACAAATTGCTAATTTCCATAAATTCCTTATTTAGAAAAATACCACTAAGGTACCTTTGTGTTATTTATGGATCAAAACCAGTACTTGGAGATGTATTTCTTGTATTAGCTAAAATTCAACATGACTAAATGTCAAGTGGCAATAGCTTTTAAACTCAAATAGCTGTGTAGGTAATAGCAATGGTGTATCATTTTTATCAAAGTAGGAAAATGAGCATGACTTCATAAAAAGACCAATAGATTTAAGAGATTTTTTCAGATTTAGCACAGGAGACAAATGAATATTGGCAAGGGAATTTTGTCTGCAAACAACCAAAAATTCAATCAATGTGACTTCTTTTTTGATTTTCAGCTACTCAAATGTCTCTGTTTTTAATGTCCACATATTAGACATTATTTCTTTCTTTCTTTCTAGGTGATATTAATTAATTGTTGTCTATGGGAATCAACAATATTGGCTTTCAGAATTAATACACTGTAATAATTTTCTTAGTTTTCTTACCTAAACTTTGTGCAAGAGGCTAGGAGCTATAAAGACCAATACTTCTAGCTAACTTCACAGAACTTCTGAGATTTTAGCATGATGTATCAAGCATTCCCTGCTTTATATCATTTCCACACTATTCAACTCTGGCTTTTATAGAGCTTATCACACAGTCAAAATGATCTTCTCAAGTCCATTAGCCAGGCAGAGACACAGAGGGTAAGGAGATTCAGTCCTTTCTGAGATAGGGATGCACAGTAAAACACATGACTTGCTTTCACTGACCAGAGCACATGAAAAACAATATAGATGAATGTCTGCCAGTTATACATTGAAAAGGAGAACAATGAATCCCTACCCTTTCTGCTAGATGTGTAAAGAGGCATCTTACTGGCATTTAGATGACTCCTACTCAGATCTTCTCTATGCATTTCTATGCACCTCCATGCAGCACTGTGGTTTGTCTGCTTTCAGAAAGACAGTACTACTGACAGAGTCTCTGCTCTGGCAAAGGAAGATATGGCCGAGTTTGCAGCAGACACTTTAAAATCTGTCATTAGCAAAGTACAGATGAAAATGATCTGAGGTTCTGAATTTTAGACAGCACAATCTGGCTAAAATGGCATTTTACATATAACATTTCACATATATATTCACATATATTTCCCTGAAATAAAAGCCCTTTTCTCCTATTGTAGCAATGCCTCAATTTCCTGCTAGAATATGTAGTCTTTCTAAAGTACTTGCAAATGAGGATAACAGCACATTTCAAACAGCTACTATTCAATGCTACTGTTGGCATTTCTCACTTGAGTGGGGAAAAATGTTGTCCCAGTATCAAACAGGGACGTCTAATGGAAATTCCTATTAGTGCTGAAAAAGCATGAAAACTTGAGTACTTTTAGAGTCAGAATTATTGAATCATCTTCACTCCTTTCTCTTTTTGTTAATCTGTTATGACATGGAAAAATTACAAAAATAAATGAGTATTGAAAGCGAATCTAAAGGCTGAATCAGAAACAAAATTTTACTTACTTTAAAATGTAATTTCTTTCAGGAAACTTGCACATATCTCCTGTCCTTTGTGCAAAGAGAAAAAATGATTTTTTTTTTTTAATTAAGAATGTAGTTGTATGCCATCAGTTTTATTTCACCTAAATATAACCACGTAAAACAGTTTGTGGTGATCCAAGTATGTATTTCTTCCCAGCTCATACCATGGCTGACATAGCACCTGAGTGGCATTGAATTTCCATGTCACCAAAGCCCTTGAAGCCAGTGGCTAGACATTATCAGTTGATTTTATGTTTCTTTTGATATTCACCTAAAACTAGGCATACATATGCTATGTTAGAACAGAAAGAGAAAGCTCTATTAGTTTGTGTTGCTTTAGCAAGATTCAAAGGGGTGTGTGTTGAAATCTGACTCATTATGTGAGGTGGTATTTCACTTGTGTCCGGGTTTAGGACAATATTAGGTGTATCAATGGACAAGAGATGTATAGGGAAGGCAACAATTTATTAAATATAGATGTATGGGGGAAATGGATAGGTGTAATTGCTCTGTTATGGCCAGCAGAGGGCGCTGTGGGTCCTGATGAAACACGAATGGTGCAGTTACTCTCTTACGGCCAGCAGAGGGTGCTGCGTGCCAGCCGGGGCGGGCTCTGGGCAACACACACACATGCACACACACACACACACACACACCTCACGTGTAACCGGAGAAGGGAAGGGAAGAGAAATGGAGTGGCACCGTGCTCCCGGACAAACACCCCCCTGCCTGCCCTCGCTGTGGGAAAAGGCTAGCAGCACCTTGCTTAGGGCCAAGGGGAAGGAGGAGGGCCCCCCCAAAAACACAGAGGCGGGCACTCACAAACCAAAAATATCCGTGGAAAAGGCGGCAGTGTCCCAGAGGTGGTGTGTCTGTGAAGAGGTTCTCCTAAGGGGTCTTCTCAGGCAGGAAAAGACAAAAAGCAGTGGNACCTCAGCTATGAATAAACCATGGTAAAGTTTGGGTTTGAATATGAATTTTGGATTATCTGCAGGAAACTTCAACAGATCAGAAAAAAAAATACAGATGAAGGTTCTGCAGAGTGGTGTCACTTAAAATAAAAGTGAGTAATACTACTATACACTGAAACCCATTCAATGGAGATAGAATGGACATCAATAGGGCACCTCCTGTAAAAAGCTAAAATACTCTATATTGATCTATCATTCAATAGGTCTTATGCATTTCCAGATAAGTGATATGCCTTAACCATCATTGAAGATGCTTTGTTACCTATATAGTAATACAGTAATCACTAGAAATAATGCACAAGTGGTTTACCCTTATTTATAGCCATTTTCCTTCTCTCTTTCTGAGCAGAAGTGGTTGAAAATGGCTGGTAAATGAATGAGAAATGATCTTCCCACTCTGCCTCCAGCACCAGCTGCCACAGAATTCAGCAGAGAACATCAATTCTGCCTTACAGAAAAGTAAAAGGAAGGACTCTATGTTTTGTTTCTTTTTTTTTTTTTTTTTATTATTATGAAAAAATCTGGCTGGACACAAGCCAGGATTTTCTTTCTAATTCAAAATTAGAAAAACTCCTAAACAAAATGCTGTCTTTCAGTTTGACCATATCTTTCCATAATAGTCAGGGGAAGGGGTAAAACAATCTGATTGGTTCTTATCTTATAAATCACATCATTCTGTTTTTCAGTACCCATAAATGAGTTATATTTTCTTCTTTTTTTTTCAGTTGTTGGAGGAGGCGTTCAGTCTTACAAGTGCACTTAACCCTTCAAATCTTTTAGTTAGTCAACATTTCCACAGTCACTAAAACCAAAACCAGGACTTGTCTGCACCTGACCTAAATCAGATCTATCACAGCACCATGGTTTTTATTAGCTAACCACAAGCCATGGTGAGGTATCATAATGTCATGCTTGTGTAGCACCTGGGCTTGGTACCTGCTTGGGATAGATAGTTCTGCATAGGGCTGACCAAAGCTCAAGTTAGGATGTTAGTGACAGATGCATGATCCCACAGGAAGCCTGCCAGAATGTTACCGTTCTTTTGTTGCATTCAAACCATCACAGTAAGATGATGCTTCAATATTTCAACTCAGATTTTTTGATCTGGTGCTAGGAGTTCTAAAGTCAGACTTAATGTATTACCAAGGGAGCAATCCTAAGGATTGCTAAAAAAATCCTTAAATTCATGTAAATCTTAAGTTCATGTAAAAAAAAGTACTTATCAAAAGATTCAATAATAGCTACAATTACTAGAAGCTGAGTTTACTAAAAAAGTAGTTTGTGTAATATTTGGTTACTTGGCATGTTTTGCATTGGTTTCATTATTTCCCCCTTTCTGGTTAAAAATCTGTTTTCCTTGTTTGTGGTATATAAAACAAGAATGTAAACTTATTAGTAGCCTGAATATTTTGTTTTGCTTTTAGATACAATTGCTAGAAGGACTTAAAAAACCTCTGAACTTCAGGAATTGCATAAAATCTTGTTTCAGTTGATCATGTCCCTGGAAATTAGTGTGAAATCTTCAAGAAAGGGCATTCTGTTTCATTTCTGTGGTAAACTAGATGTATTCCTGTCATAAGGGAAAAGGAATGTGTTCATTTTCTTCTGACTTTTGATGAATAACAGCTTTTCTGATAATGTTTTGTATTGGTATCTACATACATAAATTTTATATGTGACTTTCTATCCTTGTTCAACAAAAATTCACATTAAAAAATATTTTTTTCATTCCAATGTGAAATATATATGCCTACTTTTCTGCGTGCACAGTAGCCTTCTGCTATATGACATGTAAAAAGCAAATTTTAGATGTCATGATCATCAAAATGTTATTGGACTAACATCTTTAGATGAAGTCTGAGCACACAAGTTCAATTATGTAGGAATTAGGGGAATAAATAACCATATAATTTAAAATAACATCAATTTCAACAATGACAAATAAACTGATCACAAAAGACAGTATTTATAAAAACTATTTCAATTTGAAGAATGGATAAAGTAGCAAATTTATCTTGTATTTCTGATAAACTGCTACCTGGGACAATTTTACCTAAAAGATGTTAGGATAGGATCAGGAGCTGAATCCTCAAAACTGTTAATGTTGAGTAATGGCATTAGAAATGTCCAACAGTTAGAGGCAAAATGGCAATCAAAGAAAACAATGAACACTAGGCTGGGTGACTGGATCACTTTTCTCCTCAAAGGGCAGGAGATGAAATGGAATTTTACTGTTCACTTGCATTGTGGCCACTTTCATTAGTCTGACGTATTAGACCATTGCAGCCTTATTGCCATCATTAGGGTTGAACAAGTGTAAGATTTATTGTGTAGTGGCTGATCAAACTTTTAAATTTTCACCTCCCACTTCAGGGTTCTTTGCTGTTGTTTTCCCTAATTTTCTACAACAACCAAAAATAGGATAGCAGTTTGAGAAGGCTCTTATTATCACTGTACTGTAAAATCTGTTGAGTGCATTTGTTTGTACATGCCAAATCCCAGATAAGTATGTGCAAGAATATAATTACATCTTAACTTGTCTGGTTAAGATGTCTGGTTTTCCATGTAAAAATCTTCAATGTTAAGTTCTGTGAAATTTAGCCAGCCAATAAGATCTGTGATAATTAAAAAGCCTGTGTGAAACAAAACTTGAAACACATTGTATGAGGTGGAGAGATGGCTTTGAACTTGTTTTTCTCATCTATGCTCATTTCATTTTACAGTATCACTGTTCAAAATACATTATGCTTCCTAGGTAAGGAACTGAATTCACACTTTCTTTACATATCATTTGCTATAAAAGTGCTGAAGAGAAAAGAAGACAAATGAAAATTTTCCCTCAAGCTCTTGAAGAAGAATTTTGTACCTATTTGACAGCTCCATACTTTTTATTCTGCCAAGTTCTGTACAGGAGTTTTGGCTGGTGTGCTTTTCTGTACACAGAATTACAGATGTCTTTGCTTATTCAGCCCAGAGAGCATTACTACTTTATTTCCTCCATCCTCTGCATTTTTATTTTTTCAGAGGAAAACAGTGTGCCATTGGATAGTAAATACATTTTACTTTCACAATATTGGCTAGGGTGTGTGCTGGGTTACAGCTGTGAGACCACTGTACAGCGCATCTACACTGCAGTGTTACTGCCAGAGGCATCTATTCTGCTTCCCATAGTTATAAACACATTAGTCGCCTTCATCAAGGGATCAATTAACGGCTTCAATCATCTGATATTCTGAGAGCAACATCTCATCTTTCACATTCTACTGGTGTAAGTTTCCTATTGATGCCTAAAACAAGAGAAAAGCTTTCCTGACAAGGATAAAGAGTTGGTCTCTAATGGAAGCTTCCAGGTCCACTATGTATATTGACGCATGTGCCCACCATAGCACCAGTACCTCTTGTTCATTAATAATCAATTATCATATCTAATGGATACATCCAATCCCAAAATCATTCATCCCCTGTCCTGCCCCACAGGTCTGCCCCTTGGAGCTTCTCCAGGGGGTTTTGGGCCTTCTGTGTTGCTTTTTCTACCCTATATCTTGTTACTTCCCTCCAGTTTCATATCCCAAACAGGATGTCCTTGCTAGAATCTGTTTTTACCAAAAAGAATGCTAAACAAGACTTCGCAAACTGTGAGAAAGAGATTTTCTACCATCTTAATTTTAAGAAATCATGCAGCTATGCTAAAATCCAAAAATATAAAGAATATAAGAAATCTTAAGGCATTACTACAGAAGCACTAGAGATAACTGTCACTACTAAACCCACCTCTTTAATTTGTGTCCCAATGGTTTCTAAGTAAAATGTAAGATAGTGGTGCAAATATGGGAAGAAGAGCTCAGTTAAGATGACTAAAATCACTGGAGATATCGGCCCTTACAGGCAAATACAGTGCTTGTCAGCTTGCATCAGTTTCTGGTATGAGAACAGCAGAAATAACACTGATATGCTCTTTCAACAGGCTCAGCTAGCTGAGTTTTCAGCAGCCCATATATGCCTTGTCATGAGTTTGGGCACAGATGAGCAAACTTGTTTGTCCTTTCCCTTGCCATTGTCACACACAATCAGGTCCTTTGAAAACTCACTCGTCAAAAGGAATTCACTTCAGCTGCAGATACCAAGATCTGTCACCCAAGGTTATATGCTGCCTTTAGTTTCTTCATTTGTCTAGAGAAAACTGCAGGTGTATTCACCAATTTTTATGCTGCCATTTACACTCTAAGACAGGATTGATCTGGGTGTAATGCTACCGCAGTCCTAGAAGGAGTCTTTGGCCTGATGGTCTACCAGATGCACTTGCATCTGCGCGGAGCAGCCTAAACCTTCTTATGCTGACAGCTGCATACACCATGGTGGCCAGTGCAAACTCAGGACCAAAAGTTGTTGTTGGAATGCCAAGGGGGGTTGAGGGGAGAAATGGAATCCAGACAAAGTCTCCGTAGGAGTAAGATGAATGGAATCACTTTATTTTCAGTTACGGGCNGTCTTGTCTTCAAAAGATATTGGAGCAAAAGCAGACAGGGAAAGCACATGTTCAGAGTCTCTTAGAATCTTAGAATTGTTTACTTTGGGAAAGACCCTTAAAATCATCAAGTCCAGCCATTAATCAAATTCTGCCAAGTCCACCACTAAACCATGTTCCTAAGTGTCATATGTACACATCATCTAAGTACCTCCAGGGATGGTGACCCAACCACTTACCTGGGTAAACTGTTTCAGTGCTTGACAACCCTTTATGGTGAAGAGTTTTTTCTTAGTATTTAAACTAAATCTCCTCTGCAGCATTTTGAGACTGCTTCCCCTTCTCCTATCACTTGCTACTTGGGAGAAGAGAACAACTCCCACCTGGCTACAAACTCCTTTAAGGCAGTTGTATAGAGTGATAAGGTCTCCTCTGAGCTTCCTTTTCTCCAGCTTAAACAACCCCAGCTCCCTCAGCCACTTCTTACGAGACTTGTTCTCTAGACCATTCACCAGCTTCTTCTAGTTCTTCTTGTCAGCAGACTTCTAGTAATGCTCTGATAAGGGTGGTCTTGCTTTGGGCTGAAAGCAGCTGAGAGAGCAGTAGTGGAGTGTAATTAAGGGCAGTTTATGCTAGACTTCTTGCATTTTGCCTACTTTTTAGAAGGCCTGCTATCTCCCAGACTTGTAATTAAATGTAAATTAATTACATTAGTAATTTATTAGTAACATGTTTTTCTCTCTACTCTTCATCTACACAAAAATAGTAGATGCTGACTTCAGTTTTTGATACATTACAGTAATCAGGGCTAAGGTATTTTCCTGAGCAAGTAAACACTGACAGTAAAAACTGGGCCAACACCAGCTATGCCAGGGCACTGTGTCTATACTGTGCATCCCTTCAAGTTCCCTGGTTTTCTCCCCAGCACCTCTATACTGACACTGGGTACTTTCTCTCAGCTTCCCCTGCTCAATCCTCACAGGAAAACAGTCACTAATATAAATCTTACTGTGAAATAGCTTGTCTATAAATAGCCTGAGGATTGTCTTCCATGAAATTTTTTCTCTATAAACTAAAATATAAGGCTTCTTGATGCACATAACTCAATAATTACTAGCTAGCCAAGGATTTGGTGGTTTGGGGATCAGAACTACTAAATGTAAATGTCATTATCAATAGTGATGGAATTTGTTATTCAGTTAGAACACAAACTAGATATATACAAATATTTTTCTTTGTCATATACTCAAGGAACTGTAAGAGGATTAATTGAGGGTTGTGAAAGCAACCTAGATTTTTTTTTCTCTTTTATACCTTTTAAAGCTCCAAAGAAACACAATACAAAAGGAAATATCTGGCAGTCAGCATTATCAACAAATGCAAATTCTGAATAAGCAGTATTAGGAGAAAGTAAATAGAATTTCTACATAGTAACAAATGCTTTTATTTGATGTTCTGCAGTAGGTTTTTCGTTATCTGATATTGCTTCTCCTTTGGTCAGGCTCTCCCTTTTACCACCACAGTAATTTTGTGAATAATGCCAGATCCCATATTTAACCATCTTCTCAAATTGTTGCTTAAGGGAGTGTGACTGAGCTTTTCTACCACGTAAAAAGTATAAAAATAAATTGCTTACTGTAGGTGTTTGAAGTCTTATTAATGGACTACAGTGAAGGTACTCTGTGGCATTAAGAAATGCTCTAAGAAATTCTTAGAAA
Organism: Neodrepanis coruscans; assembly: GCA_013400695.1. Lineage (NCBI taxonomy): Eukaryota > Metazoa > Chordata > Aves > Passeriformes > Philepittidae > Neodrepanis > Neodrepanis coruscans. The sequence continues at coordinate 44,986 of VYZS01038605.1, forward strand.
AATAAAAATAAATGTATCTGGCAGGTAATGAATTCATAGAAGCACTGTAGGCTCTGCTGTTGTGCTGATTTTTCAGTCTATATCTTGACTGCTTGATTTTGCTAATCAGCCCTGCTCTGCCTCCTCTAAACAGTTCCCTGACACTATTGATTCTGCTCACAAAAGTGAAGAAGCAATGCATTACTAGCCTCTGGAAAAACTGGGATTGATTGCCACAAAGTCTGAAAACTTGTAAAAATAAGAAACACCTTTCCATCTGCATCAATGATCCAAGTAACCCAGTACTGTGTCATCAACCCACATATCTGTTACTGGGTTGACAACTATAAACAGATAGAAACAGAGCTTGTGTGCATCTCTGAGCAGAATGAAGAATGAAGAGCAAAAAGAGAAATACTAGGGTTTTTTCTTTCTTGTACTAATGTCTTCAGCAGAATCAATATGTAGTATTCTCAAGGAGTCCATCTGCATGCATGCAAGTGACTGACATCTTCCATTCCAGAATCTGATGTGTAGTATTTGAGAACAGGTAATTGAAATACATGCCTTTATGCAAGACAAAAAAATGAAAATGCATTCCTTCCTAAAGGATCTTTGCAGATTGGTTATCTACACAGAAAAAATATTTTTGTTTTCATGACAACTACTATATGCATAATACATCACTATTTGAGATACTTTTACTAGGAGAGTATAATTTAGAAAAGGCACATTGTTACCAGTTGGAGGTACAACAGGACATATTTGATGACACTTCTGATCACTAAAAAATTTCATCTCTATTTGATATTAATTGAATGTACTTTTCATTGTCTTAACTCAGTTTTTCATTTACTTGGAATAAAAGTTATATTAGATTCTAGATTAGGTTCTAATTGTGTCCTTTTTACAGGAAAAATGTCTAAATTCTTTTGTACATTGGGGAAAAAACCACAAACAAACAAACCGATGAACAAAAGTCATACTCTGTCTTTCTTCTTGGTTCCTAAATGTAAAATAGTTCATGAGGACATTAGAAAAAGGGGCTACACCTAATGTGATGGGTTGCAAACCATCCATGTATCCTGAGGGCAAGAGTTGCTTTGCTGAATGAACCTGTAATTGTTTAGATTCCAGGTGCCTTTTTTGATTCATGCAGAGGAGTAATTGGGATAGTCAAAATGTTCTCAAGATTCATTTTGAAACACCATATAGCAAATCACTTCAGAACTAGCATGACTCAGTGTCTGGATGGTGTCATTCTACCCTTTTGTTCTCTAGACTGAACCTGAGCAGTGTGTTGGAGCAGCTGATTCATTTCATTAAAAAATACAGTCATGTTAAGAAAATCTGTTCAAATATGCAATGCACAAAGATTAATTCAAGATGTTTGAATTTAGACACTCTGTTAGCTGTAGTAGCCCTGTAATTAGGCTCATACAGGGTCTAATTTCACTTTGATTAAGTACTCAATTAAAAAAATCCATGAATATGCACACAGAA
>VYZS01038605.1:52507-96574 GCA_013400695.1 Neodrepanis coruscans
TATGAACACATATATATATATATATATTTTAATGGAAACTATGTTTTGTGTGCAGAATTTATTTTTCCACATAGGAAACTGATGTAAATCAGAACTCATAAACATTAAACTTTTCAAAATGGAGTTTTTTCTACTTTTTCCCATCTGAACTTAAAAATCTTTTTCCTGGGTAAACACTGTTGACACTGTAATGAAAGAATTGTAGTTTTTTTAATACTATTTTAAGTATTAAGAGGAATGTTAGCTTTTGAAAGACTACAAAATAAAATACTAATATGCTGACACTGCAATATCAGAATAAAAATATCTTATAATCTATCTGCATCCTTAGTGCAGATATTGCCATTTGCTAGACCAGTACAGCTACACTGATCTCCTCATTGTGCTGTCATTCCCTGCAAGAGCCCAGGGGAAGCACTTTCTTATCACCACTGCCAAACTATGGCTAACCAACCCTCAATGATCAAAGGAGGGATGTGGTCCAGGACTCGTTCTTCTTACCTACCTAGCCCAGGATATAACTTCATCACATAAAGAAGAAATTATACTGAGAAAATAAATGCAAACTGAAAGCAATTTCTATGTCACATGGGATAAATCATCCCACAAATCATAACTGTCCAGCATCCTTTACAGCCTTCCTTTACAGATCTATTGCTCTAATGAGTCCTATTAATATAAGGTCTTGCAGTCTACTTAATTTTCCTCCAGGCCATTAGCAGAATAACAACAAGAGTAGAAGCCTTGCTGTTCTCTTCACACTTAGTAACTCTTAGGTACCCAGTTAGAAGGATTTTAATGAGAAATTATCCATGTCTTTCAGGGTGCAAAACTTAAAAATTAGGTTGGGATTTTTATTTTAGAAGCAATGTTTTTGGTTTGGTTTTTTTTTNTTCTATTTGAAAAGGAAAAAAACCAAACGAACATAAGTAATCAGGCCTGAATTACCTAAGCATAAAACCTCAAGAAGTGTAAGATCATACTAAATCTAAAAATATTGGTGTAAAAAACATGCCTTCTAAGCAAAAGACTCTAGCATGTAAAACAGAACATTATGAATGTGTTTTGGTTTTACATTCATTTTCCTATGGTTTATTCTCATTTTGTTGTAGCAAAATTAAAAGCCTTATCATCATCTGTTTTTCTTCCCTATACACTGAAAATGGTAACTTATTAAGTGTTAATTTATATATTAATGGAAATATCATACTAGTTTTATTGAAAAAGTCTGTAGACTCGGCTACTATGATGTTGAATGTTTCGGTCAAATAAAACCTAACAGGTCACATGTTTGCAGCAGAATAACATACTTTTCAAGAAGTGAAATAGAAAATTGTTAATGAAGGGATATCCAGATGAATTTTTTAAGTTGCAGCATTAAATCCTTAAGAAAATCCACTGGTATCTTAAGGCATTGCTGAGGTCCAGGCTGAAGTGCACTTTCCCTCAAATTGTCTTGCTCAGTAACATGTTTAGGCTCCCTAGAAACCATTTAACTTCCCAAAGGAAAAAGATTACAGTTTGGGGGGTTTATAATATTTTTTTTTACAGAAACATTTTTTACTCTTAGGTTTTCATAAATCAATATGCTCTGAAAGTAAGAATTATTTTTTTTTTAATCCAAAGTATGAAAAGGACAGCTAGAGATTGAAACTCAGGCAAATCTGTTCCTTGGGAAGATAATGACAGATAATATTTGTGGAAGAAAGAAGAGACTCTAGGAATTTTTTTCTTGAACCGTAAGAATATTTAGAACTCTTGCTATTATGAACACACATATATATATATATTTTAATGGAAACTATGTTTTGTGTGCAGAATTTATTTTTCCACATAGGAAACTGATGTAAATCAGAACTCATAAACATTAAACTTTTCAAAATGGAGTTTTTTCTACTTTTTCCCATCTGAACTTAAAAATCTTTTTCCTGGGTAAACACTGTTGACACTGTAATGAAAGAATTGTAGTTTTTTTAATACTATTTTAAGTATTAAGAGGAATGTTAGCTTTTGAAAGACNGGGTTCCAAAATTTAAAAATTAGGTTGGGATTTTTATTTTAGAAGCAATGTTTTTGGTTTGGTTTTTTTTTGAGGGTCATTTCCCCCTTATTAAGATGTTAATGAAGTGCTGACAAGTGTTTGGTATTTTTAAAATAATTAACTGTAGAGCTATTTTTGTCCTTTTGAAGCTATTTTTCAATGTGCCTTTTATTTTCTGAGTAGCTCATCAAATAATTAGGGATAATGAAACAGTTCAGTCTCAAAACCAGAAAACCAACAAAGAAAAAAGAAGCTCTCAGACCCTCTTTATTCTTTCAAAAGAGAAAAAAAAATGTTGATTTGTAAGGTTAGAATAAATACTATACAGGTTACATTCATGCATTTCAAGAACCTGATCCCCATATATGACATTAAGGACTCTGTGTTGGAAAATGAACTTTTCTCTATTTATCCACTGAAATGTACAGATACTCACTGAAAACAAAAAATTCTTGCTGAAAACTTTTGAAGATGAGATGGAGAAGCTGTTCTAGAGAGAAAACTGTACCACTCTTTGACCTTCACCCTTCTCAGTGTTAGCAGCTGTTAAATAAATACATTATTCAGGAACAGCTAAACACAATGTAAGTAGGCTTGTGTTTGATTTCAGATTTGGTTGAGTAGTGGAAGATGTGATGGTGGAGCCATTGTGTTTTGGTTTTGCATACAGTGTTTCTTTAGAGGAGCCTGTGGCAGACAGGGAAGCAGTGGGCCCAGTTGTGCTGTTGATTCTCTCTGAAATGTATCTCTGTCACTTCTACTGGCCCTGTCTCTTCTCTCCGTGGTAGCTGGTTTTTTTTACCTAACAATCTGCTTTTGGCCTTGGCAACTGCATTCACTCACAGGTGTCTAACTCCTTGCAGCTGGCATAATGTGAAAGCCAAGAAGTGCCTGGCACTTCCTGAGCAGTAAAGCTGGGGATTAATTAAATGATTAAAAAGTCCATCCAGCCCTGCATTACTGGAGAGCAAACAGCACAAAAAAAAAAAAAAAATTGAACCTAAGCTTCAATTAAAATGTTACAGTTTTCACTTAGTAATGAAGACAGTAAGTTCAACTGCAATTTTCAGAAATATTAAATGTTATCAAAGACATCCCAAATCATTCCAGTAATAGAATACTTTAACTCTGCTGGTTAATATAGAAAGGATTCCAAGGGTAATACATATAAATCTACATCTGCACTTAATCAAAATCCACTACTTCCTAGCAATCTTCTTACCAAGGAATGAGGAAATTCCCTGTTTGTTTCACAAATGTATTGACAAAAACAAAAGAAGAAAAAAAAACCAGCTCAACTGGAACTTGTAACGATAGTATTTATGCCTTTTAAACCATTTTGTAACCACCAGTCAAAGCTCTATTGTAAACAGAAAGAAACCAGCAGGAATAATATTATGCTACAGGAAAACAAACAGGAATTGCTAACTTGCTTTCCATTACATATGAAAAAGTGTTCTCTTTATTTTATGTTTTAATATTAAGACAATTGATCTTTGTCATTTTAAGGACACTATTCAGAATAAATTGTCAGATATCTATTGTGTTCTTACATAAAACATTAGCTAGCCTATGGTAGAAAACTTTCCTGGCTAATGTATCAAGTTTGACTCTAGGTACATTAACACTGATGGATACTTCCTTTCCAATTTTTATATAAAATTAATATTTTGATTGTTGTTTTTCATTTGGGAAAGCTTCAGCAAAACTCAATCTGATATTTATCATTTCTTATAAAAACATTATTGGTACAGACATGTTTTTGTGTATATGTGTTTTAGAAATAAGGATTTTTGTTAACTGTTACTAGTACGAATTTATTAAAATTAGAAAAATGCAGTGTGCTTGCAGAGATACACTTATATGAAAAAGTAGTGGGAGAAGGATTAGGGCAAGATTTATTTTTTTAATACATAAAGCAGATGCATTTAAGCATTAGAATCAAAATAGGTAAAAAGCAATTTCTGAGAATTCATCAAATGCTATATTTGCTCTATAAGGTTCCTTTTACTTTTTTTTTGTGCTCTTAATTTATGTGTTTAATCATCGAAATTGAAAATTTTGAACTAATAGATTTGCCAGGTACCATGAAATAAATTGATAGTAGTGGTGATCATGTTCTCTCTTTACTGTTTCTTTTGTGCAAGCAGATCCACAGGTTCTATGAGTAATCATATTTTATCTCTGCACAATATGGTACAACTTTAAATTCCTTACTAGGCCAGATGGATAGATGTGCTGTTATTACTTGTTTGTGACTGATGAAATTTAGAAAAAAAATATTTTGAAATTTTGAACATTTTTGATATCACAAATATTGTCACATAATTTAAGATCTTTGGAATTTTGAAAAAGTGAGAAAATATGGAAAAATGTCTCAAAGAAGAATATAAGAAATTGTGACTTAGCTGAGAAAGAGTCATCTTACTCTTATGACATTTAATTTATTGAATGTATTAATTAGTTAGTACCAGTAATGCATTCACAAGTAGTTGGTAGACAGACTGAATAACATTTACCAATAATGTACTTTTTAATATTTTTCCTCTCTTTCCAAGTAGCTCAGTCTCTTAAAACTGCTATATAAATAGTTAAGAGATATTTATCGAGTAACATAAAAATCTATTAGATGTCAAATAAATTATTCTGTTGATATATTTGAGGTATTTCTGTTGAGACTGCTCCAGTCAAGGCTAGAATTTGTCATGAAGTATTTACCATTAATTACTTCCATACCCCAGCATAATTCCTTTCTCTCATACAGTCTTCCAGATACATTGTCACACACAGACATATACTTACCATAATTTCTTTTCCTTTACATAACTACATTTAAGTATTAAGAAATGGAAAAGCCATTCAGCATTTCTCAGCACATGGTACTTCAGGGTAGAAGTTTTTTAATAACGAAAAAAATAAAAAGGTCATTTTAGCATTGCAGTAAAAATTGTAAAGCCAAGACAACTGGTCTCCTTTGCCTAATAATTTTAAAGCAAAGATTCATGAAGAAGGAACAAACTGTGAAAAAGCATAACAGCACCATTCTTCCTTTCAATCTATTGGTCCCAAAATAAATTGACTGGGCATGTAAAACCACCTTGTGACCATGCATCTGTTCAAAACTCTTCTTCCTTGCCACAGAGAAAATGCTTACATATGGGATCAGTCATCAGAGTAACAGAGAAATCAGCCCCAGTCCTAAATCAAAACATAGCTGATTTGACGAAGAACCACCTTAACACTGTCTTTTTCATACTAAATATTAAATATTTTAAACTAGATTAAAAGAAAGATAAATCCCATCCACAGCCATTAATTGCTTACACCAGGCACCATTTGCCACGTGGTGTGGGTATCCATTCCCTCCTCAGGGACACACACCCAAGGCTATATGGAAGAGGCAGGTGCCTTTCCCATGGCAGCACCTCACCACAGCAGTAGGAACGACATCCTTAGCCTTTGTAGTGCAGACAAACCACCTTTATGCCACACCTCTGCCACAGCAGTCATGCATGTGGCATTCCCCACTCAGAGCTGAAGGCATGAAACAAGATATCTAAAGCAGTTTTTACAAAAAAGAGAGAAAGAAATGTAATAAATCTCTGTTCTTCCTTTACTCATCTGCCTATGGACTGCCTATGTCTTTTCTAAAGGAAACTCATCTCACACTATCATCTGTCAGGGGTGCACTGAGGAACAGTATAACCCAAAAATTCACTTTTAGTTTTGAGTACTTTTGGTGCTGCTCTTTGTAGAAACCCTTAAGCATTCTTTACACTAGGTAAAAGTCTGAATGGTTGAATACCAAAATCTATTTCCCTGAAGTGACTTGGCTTTAGTTCTGTCTGCTGTCAGTAGGATTCAGTTCTCTTGTGTCAAGTGTGACGTCTTCAACAGTGTAGTCCAAGACTTTTATGAACAGTTCTCAGAACCTTGTGGTCTCTTCATGAACCTGAAGAATAGGGCATATATTGAATGTGAGTGTCTCATGCAGAGAGTGAGCCCTCGAACCAACAGTCAGGAAAGAGAATTCCCTTCCCACTGTCTTTGGTCTTTAATTTTCCCTGTTAAAACACTAATCATACCTATGTTTTGCATTACAAACTTCAGCTGGTCATTTCATATTGCAAAATTGCAAAGTCTGTTCAGCAGTAAGAGCACAAAAGTGAAACATTTGTATTGCTGAATCAGTGTTTTAAATCTGAATCTAACTCCCCTCCTTTCTGTTTTATGTAGCTAAATACTTGCTAGAAGTCTGTCAATCATGTTGCTTTTTCACTTAATCTCATTTTCTTGGAAAGTATGTTTGAGTAAAGCATTTCACTTCAGAAAGGGATTTGGGTATACCCTTTAAGAACAGAACAGCTGGAAGTCCCAGTTTGGCATTGTATGTGCTCCATTGGTTTAAATTAAATCTTATTAAACACATTTCCTGAATAAAAGTGTGCCAGTTTTATAGATAATCTTTATCTATGATTCTCATATTTACAGACTTTATCAAGAATTGTTTAGGAAATACATTTTATCTCACTAGCATTTTACACATTTTATTAACTATTGGTCATAATGGCTGTAATGAGGTTTGTCATTTGGCATAATTTCCTCTCTCAAAGGTAAATGCGTATTTCACCATTTTTAATTGGAGTGTTCTCACCTGACCAATTTGTATGCCAAGCAAAAATCATGGTGTTAATTTTGACAAAGAAAGAGGAAGTGATCTGAAAAGAAAATAGAAGTATGATGATTGGCCAGATCATTTCACTCCAGGGAAGTGCTTGGATCACCATAGCTGGTGATTCATCTGAAAGACATGTAGATGTAGCACTTAGGGACATTGTTCAGTGATGATTTGGCAGTGCTTGGTTAATGATTAGACATGATGATCTTAAAGGTTTTTTCTAACAACTCTGTGATTTGATGTTCCTTAATTCATAGCAAGCATTCATTTTGTTCTCCCAGTCATGCACTTTCTCTCCTTACTTTTCTTTTAAAAAGTGCTGTGAATAACTTTGTGTCCAGGAAAATTGATATACATCCCAATTAGTTGACAAAAGTTTACATGTGTGATTCATATGTATATTTCATAATGAATCATTATGTATGTCATAATATAAGAGTATTGAATGAATTTGTACTAAACAAAATAAACAGCATTATTAATTAAAGCCATGCTTAAATACTATAGAAATATCTTATTGGAACTAAATTTCACATTTAGTTCTGATTATCATTGGTTTATCCTACCCCTTTCAAGTAATTTCTCAAATTCTGGTAGTCACTTCAGTGACAAAAGACAGTCTTCTGCTGGGCAAATTCATATTCAAAGCCCAACCCAAAGAATTGCAGTAGGGTTAGCGTTAGGTAGGTCATTTCATGGGAAAGGAGAAGTTTCATCCTGTCAAAAAAAAAAAAAAAAGGTATTTTGTAATGATTACATTAACAATCACAGCCCAAATACTTTCCCACTTATTTTCAGTATTTTCATCCTTTCTACTTTCAATCAAGAGATGAAATCTCTTTGTCATTCATTTCAGTCCTCCCCAACACTTTTCATGCTACTAGCTGTCTTAATTTTCCTGATCTGGTACAAAATAATCTATGTGTTTTGTCAGGTCAAGGTGTCTGTGTTGCTATTTCTATGGACTATGAACAATCCTTAACAGAGATTAACAGTGCATATGTTTTTGCAGAGAAATATTGCTTTAACAAGGTTTAATCTCATGGGCATGAAGTCTTAGTAAAGTACTGAATATTCCATAACTTTGATTTCTTCAGAAAATATGTTGTGGGGTGAAATATGTTCTTGTTTTTAAAATGGTTTTTTCCCTTTCCCCTTTTCCGTGCAGGAGAGGGGGTTATCTTTCAAGGGCTTTCTTCAGTGGGGGGTGGGGGTTGGAGGGAGAGGGAGGGGAGTTGTTTTCAGGGAGATTGCTGGGGGGAGGGAGGGGGTTGTTTTCAAACTTTTTTATTGTCTTTTGTAAGAAAAGCAAAGCAGATAAGTCACGGCAGTTTGGGGTACACTGTGTGTCTGTCCGTTGGGCCAGCGCACACTTGCCCCGTGACGGCCACAGCAGTGGGAGGATGAGTCCCCCCACCGCAGTCCAGCTGCAGAGGCAGAGGGAGCAAGCCCCATGGCACCTGCTGCAGCCTTGGCAGCAGTGTGCACTGCGTGGTGGTGGCAGCTGCGGGGCAGGAAGGTGAGCTCCATGCCACAGGCCGGAGACACCTGTGGCCGGACTTCCTGCAGCACAGCAGCTGCCTGCTCCGGCTGGGAAGGGGTGGCACTGGGGCACGCGGTGCCTCTTGCCAGTCCCTGCCTGACTGTGCACAAATGCGGCACTGGCCGGAGACACTTGTGGCCCCCACCGCTTGAGAAACTGGCAGCTGCACCTGGTGAATCTGCCTGCCCCTGCTTATGTGTGTGCGTGTGGCAGTTCCTGCCAATCCCTGGCTAGAGTGGTGCAGAGCTGCGGCCAGGGGTGCTGCCTGGAGGCAGTGCCCCAGGAGGCCGCTCCAGGCTCCTGCAAGTGGCAGCAGCCCTCGTGGTGGGCGGGGCTGCCCCTGCAGTGACCACAGCTGGTGCACGGGGCAAGGCCAGCTCTGGGCTGGTGCCACCTCACAGAGTGGACCTGGGGTGGCAGAGTGTGGTGCTGCGGGTGGCCCTGGGCCCTCAGGGCACCCTGCAGTGCTGATAGGATGGCGGTGGCAGCTTCCCTCCTGGCTGGTCACAGCCACAAGGCATTTTGGCAGGAACGCCGCCATGTTGCCTCGTGGTGAAGTCTTGGGGAGGAGGAGGTGCCCAGTGCCATTATCCAATCAGGAGGCAGCTTGCCCCAGAGGGATCCCCCGAGAAAACACAAGAAAGTGCACCCTATAAAAACAACGGGCACAAAAGTCCTGCCTCCTTTCGAGGTGAGGCTCTCACCCTAGCTGCATCTCAGCTCGAATCTCCTGCCCTCTTGGCTCTTTCCTGCAGCCCGGGCAGCAGTGCAGCTGGATCGACAGCAGAGGCAGTGCAAGGTTGAGGACCACGCCACTCACTAGCTGTGGTATCTCTTTCCCTTGAGCTCCCAGAGTTTCTTTTCATTCTTTCTGTTTTTCAGGAGCCCTGGAGAGGGATTGGCGCCATTCACAGGCTGGCTTCCCTTCCTTCCCTTGCTCCACCAGCCCAGCAGCCAGCCCAGAGGAGCATAGTTTGTCCTCTTTGCATTTTTATTTTCAGGTTTTATTGTTGTTAAAATAAATCTTTTGGTTGTTGTTACTCTATTTCGATCTCTCGTCACTTTATAGCAGCCTCTAGTGTCCAAACCAGGACAATATACCAAAAAGATTTTCCTTTTATAGTTATAAATGCTTTACAACTATGTGTCCTACAGTAACAAGAAGCATGTAGGAAGAGAAATTATGGTAATTCTGTAGTATCATTTGCAGTGCTACCTAAAACCCAGAGACTATTTCTAAGTTTGCTTTCAATTTTCTTCTTGAAATAAACAGAATTTTTCAGTTCATAAAATTTTCTCCCTAAATATAGCTCATATTTTGGTTTTTCAACAGTTTAGAACACAAATTAAAGACTGAAGCAGCAACCCACTGTGTTAAAATAGAATAAGCATAAAGAATTTCTGTAGGTAATTGGGAGTACTGCTTATTTACTCTGCCTGATTGTACTGCAAAATATTATTACAGCTCATGAGATAGCCCAAACCTGTGTCTAATCACAAAGTGAAGTTAGGACTGTAGTCCTAACTGTCTCAGCTGCCTTCAAAATTGATTCCAGCTGTCTTTCTTTCTCTAGTGCTTTGCAAAATTTCTGGCTACAGCATTAATTCCACATTCATGTGCAAGAGACAGCTTTTGCTTTGATTCACCCCTGTAGCAGCCGTCTGTTTGTCCCTTAGAACAGGACTTTCAATTTTGATGGTGATGGATACAGACTCTCTGTATCACAGTCACCACAAAAAAGATAGGGCCTAGAGTCATATGGTGCTCCAGAGAATCCAGGAAAGACAGACTATAAAAGAGAGTAATGAAGGGGCAAAAATGGTCTCTGGTTTATTATTCATCTAGTATTTATACTCAATGATTTGTTTTGATTTCATATAGTCAAGAATAAAAAGGTATAATGGTCACATGCTATCCAGGAGTTGCTTCTTCCAATGTCTTACAGCTATAGCAGAATCACGAGTTCCTTAATATCTAATGTTTACATTCTTTGGACATTCTGTCGTAGTCTGGACGTGTTCTATTAATTATTTCTTAAGCCATACATACCTTGCATATTCCTGGCTGATGGAGTAAGAGCTCACTGGGTACATTGATTCCATCGCCCAGCTCTCAGGGAAAGCTGTTCATAATCTTGAGATGTGGGCACAATAAGAGTTGCCTGGTGGTCACTGCCAAGCAGGAATCACCCACTAATTGTTTGTCATATTCAGCATGAAGACTTCACTGGATACTTGCTGCTAAAAGGTTACAGCTCCAGCTTCTGCATGTGACCATTTGTTCCTTGGATCTATCCTAAATCTTTTTCTGGAGAAACCAAGCTTTTCACCTATGTTGTTTCTAAAGAATCTTTAATGTGTGTCGTGGTTTTACCACTAAAAAGCGTGGTACTGATAAGAGATGTCCGAGAGAAGCCACACACACCCAAAAAGAAAACACACACACAGAAAACCGACAATAAAGAGCAAAACCAGACAAATTAAGCTTTCCCAGAGCCTGTGTTGGGATGGGAACACTCTGGAATAGTGCTGATCTCTCTGTTGAGGCTCTGGAAGAGACGCCGGGATAATTAAAGAAGGCCCGGGACCTATCTGAGGACCTGCAGCATGAGCCTCCGCTCGGCTTTCTGAAGAAAAACTCTCAGACAGTTAGAAACCGCGAACCCCCGTCCCCCCTCCCTTCCCAGTCCCGGGAAGGAATTTCAGTGCTGATGGAAAGATGTGGCCTTTAAAACCAGGCTATGGCTGCGGAAAATCGCTAATCCGCCCGCCCAGGAAATGCCACAAGAAGAACGCAACCCCCTCGAGAAGCAATTCACCCCCCAGAAAAAAATCACGAGCAAACGTGATGCCGAAAAAGAAACAGTCCACCCCCCTCGGAAAAACCACACCGTACTGTAGCCGCCGTGTCACTAGCCCGTCTGCACGCAGGGACGGGGAACGATGCTGCGATGCTCCATGCCTAAAAGAGAGCTACGGCGTTCGCGCTCCCCTTTTTATAGGGGTCCCCGCTTGCGCATGCGCAGATGGGCTCCAGGGGCCAGCTTTTCTCTAACTGGATAATCAGCACCCGGGGCCCACCCCAGCAAGGCCTCGCATGCCCACGGAAATGCTGGGACAAGCCAGAAGCGATGAAAATGACGCAAGTGCCGGGACACACCAGCAATGGCGGCGCCCAGCTAGGATCACCGTGTGTGCATGCAGCGAGAGTCGCCGCCGCTCCCACTGAGTGCGGCTCCATCGCCTGCCCGAGCTGCGCCCAGGAACGCAGCACATTCGTCCAGGTGGCTCCGCAGATCCACGCCGCCGGGGGAAGGGGGCCTCCACACGCCACATGTCCCTCGCCCCGGGCGGGCAAATGGCCCGTAGGCGCTGCTCGCCAGTGGATGCCTCTTACCCGTGGCGCCTCCGCCGCGGTGGCGCCGGCATGCCGGCACTGCCAGCATGGCCATGCCAATCTCCAAGGACAGCCACTCTGCCCCGCATGGATATGGTGGAGGGAGGGGGCCACCAAACCCACGCTGCAGGTGGGAAATGCGGCCATGCTGGGGACCGTCCCCCTCCCCGTCCGTAATGGCCCTGGGGAACAGGGCGGCCCCGCCTCCCCCCCTTGCTGGGGCCCCGGGAACAGGCGGCCCCGCCCCCGCTCGCCCAGGGAAAGAAGACCAGTTTTAGTTTCACCCCATGACAATGTGATTTGGAAAAAAAACCTCTAACACCCTTCAAAATTGCTTCCCCAAAACTTTCTCATCCCATGTGTAAGAAAGATTGTCTTCAGCCAGCTGTGCTCGAAGAGTGAGATTTAGAAGGCAGGGCCAGCGTTATTCAAAAAGTACCTGTATAGTGCCCCACTCCCAAAGCTACACACTTAACTGAAAATATTGCTTTTAAAAATATATTTAAGGCTTTAAATTTTGCTCACTAAAGTTCTGCAAAGGCTTTCAGTTTCTTAGTACCTCGAAGTCACGTACAGAGAAAATGCAGTATATGTTTTCCCAAGAGATTTCTTTTTAATTTAGTGAGAAAATAAATACTTTGGCAGAAGGTAACATACAACCAAAGAGGAAACATGCCTCAAAAGCACACAATACAAAGCAATCAACACACCAGCATAGTAAAATGAGAGGAGAGGAGAGGAGAGGAGAGGAGAGGAGAGGAGAGGAGGAGTAAAGAAAGAGACAGAATAACTAAAATTATTACTGCCAAGGGATTGATGGATGTCTAGCTCACTTGGCAGCCAGAGAAGGAAGAGAAAGTGAAAATGCAGCCTTATGCTCCCGTAATTATGTAGTCTAACCACTGTGGCCATCCCTCCCAGGTGAGACACCTGGGTCACTGATTGCTTAGTGCCTTCCAGGACAGAGTGAGAAGTGCTGTAGCCAGTCAGAGGCTCCAGGGCATGTGGTGTGGATTGCAGCCAGGCAGGCCTTTGATTGACAACCCCTTCCATGTGCTCTCTGTGAGCCCAGGGATGCCACATGGCCTCTCATACTGCCTTGGTGCTGTAGGCCATGTGCATTCTGGCCTGGCTCCTTCCCCTAACACACACACACTAATTGGTTTGATCCAACCCGAATCATTACATAATCAAGCAAGATTCCAATTCAGTATCACCCAACAAGCAATACATGATTTTTGACAAAAAACTTCATCTTTCTTGATGGGCATATTAATGGAAGCGTGTTGTCATTCTGGACAGCTTCTGAGAAATTGTTTAAAAGGTATCACAAATGACTGAGTAGGAAGTCCCAAATTTCTAGTTAGCCATCAAGCCCTTGTAAAGTGGCTTGACAAACTGACTTAGCTTTGCAGCTGTGACTCTCATATGGCAAAACATTCAGCTTTGATTAATTAAATGTTTTGAAATTTACTTCACAGAGGTACATTGGGGTTGGGTCTAAATGTTAATTTACCTCATGATACATTGTAACAAAATCAAAACCTGACTGAAGGCGAAAGCAAAATTAGGCTTCACAGATATTCATAACAGCAGTATTTATTATAGCAGACATAGAAGATTATGTCTTTCAGTATGTCTCTTCATTGTAGGATCCTGCAAACATGCTATAAGAAGTAAGCATATACAAACACTTCTGCACAGGAGCGGTCAGAAATTATGAGGGGCAGTTGGCACACTTGAGGTTCAGAAAACAAAGGCATGGGTCCTCAGTCTGAGTCAAGCAGACCTCCTTGAATGCTGAATTATATCTATTCTCATTCTGTGGAAATATTCCTCAGCTATCCAGCTGGTCCATGGTACAGTTACATTTCATGCGTCCCAAATAGGTTTGGAGATTTGGTGGCATAATCTATAACATATTAAAATGAATACACTCCCTGTATTTGGGAGTTTTTATAATGTCAGTGACTTCAGCAAGGCTGAGTAGAATGTATCCCAAATGGTGTTTTGGCAAGAAGACAATTATTTCCAGATGGATTATTTTTACCATTTTAATTTTTCTGACTAAACAGATTTCCTACTAAATGATTATGCTGTAGATATTTACAACTGTAGGGATCAATAAGCCATTTAATTGAGGTACAGTGGAAAGCTATCTCAGAATATCCAGCAGATTTAAATTACACAGAACTATAGAAAAGGCAAAGCCATTTATCTGTCTTTACATATATAAATACATCATTCAAAAGTAAAAACCAGAAGGTATCATGAGATATAGTTCACAGAAATATTAAAAATTGCATGTGAAACCAAATGTAGTCTGACTTAGAAAACTCTATAGTGTATTCAAAACTGTGTACATTAATGTTTGTTTAAAAATATTATTAATAACATTCATTTCGTATAGCAGGTCTTAGTTTTTTTAATCTCATCTTTCTTCTGAATTGTAGCAGCTCTCACTACTCTTCATTTATATGATGCCTAGAGAAAACTATAATGTACAAGGTGATTTTGTCACCTTTTACTGAAATCTCCTAGGTAATCATTCCTTGTAAATGGCAGATGTGAAGGGTGACAGGAAGATTATTTTCTCCTTAGTTATAAATATTCACTGACCCTCTGGGTCTGCTTTCAAAGGGAAATAAAGCTTTTACAATTTTTATTTCATTGCAATAAACTGTGGTTTCACTGCATGCACCAAGCATTTACTAAGGTTAACTGTTGTGACTTTTGTCAGACAGCTATGCCTTGAGTCAATAATGAACAGAGCTATAAGCTAAGCAACTCAACCTGTCATTTTTTTTTGTCTTTCTATGCTAAAGCCTGAAAGCATGTGCCTGTTCTGGGAAGAGTGAGGGGTCACAGGGGACAAGCCCCAAAGTTCTGTGTGCTGGCCGTCAGAAAACACACTGTGTGCATCCACCATCAATTCAACCCCTTCCCTGGAGAGAGGTCTAGCCATGAGATGAAGTACAAGGTTAAATGGTTTTATTGTAGAAAGTGACAAGAGATATGTGAGATCAGTTGGAGAGACGGAGACTGAAATGAGAGCTCAGGGTACACAAGCACATGGAGGAAGACCTGAGTTCAGGTAGTTTGAGTTCTCTCTGTCTCAAATGGCCTGATTTTCACCTTTATACTCTATGCAATGACTTTTCTCTATATTTTTGTCTTTATAACTCAGACCCTTGCATTATTTCTGTACAGCCTCAGGTAAAAATATGGAGTACAGCTCTACTGAAATGTTTCAAGGCAGAATACACAATATTAATTTATTATGTTTATTTTGATTGATTGAAAAAACCTGTAGGCTCCTGAGTAGAAGTGCCTGTATTTGGTTGATTGCTTCTCACATTTCCATTAGAGAGACTGTTGAAAATTATTCACAAAACTCACTTCTTTACTCTGTGTTTGTCACAACCAGACAAAGAGATCACTGCTGCTTGCATTAAAAATATCATTGTATTCAGTTTATGTAAGGTGCCTTAAAGCCTCTACAGTAACCTCTTAATGTTGAGAATGGGACCCTACTGCTACACTCCATAAGAGGGACAGAGCAAAATGTTTTTTTCTTTAGGGCTAGTCTAACAAAAACTTGAGTCATAGGTAAAGTGTTGTACAGATTTCAAAAGAGTTGAGGTATAAAGCAGAGACACAGTTCTATAGACCTATGTCTTGGTGGACCTGCCCAGCTGGGAAAGCATACATATCTCAGATAGGCTTAATTCTTAGTGTTTGTGCTGGTTTAACTATGAAAATAAAATTTTTAAAAAAAACAGTTTTGTGGGAGAATTGCTTTTATTAAAGCAACAATTATGGATCATATAGAATATTGAATGTGTAGAAATTATGTTGGGGGGGGCTTGAAATAGAGAAACAAGCATTAAATTGCACTCATTTGAAGGCCAGTCTACTCTGCCACAATGGCATCCCTGCAGTGTGCCAGACTCTTTCCAAGGCAGCAGAATTGGCATCCCCAAACCTAGTTCTGACTAGCAACACTTGAGGAGGCGGGTTAGAGAAAAAGATTATAATAAACCATAAGCCATTGACAATTAAAGATGTTAATGTGTTTGGTATAAAAAGGCCCTGTGATGAGTTTTGGTCTAACACTGAACAAACAATGATTTAAATAGTGCACCTGAAGATTAAATGAACTTTGAAAAATATTTTTATATGAACAAAAGTGAAGTTTTCTCCAGTTTTTTAAAAGCATTCTCAGTAAATTAAAACTTTGCTTAGGGTCAATCAAAGCATACTAATTTTGGGAGGAGTTTGAAAAAAATTATTTTTTAAACCTCATTTAAGTTAAGCATTGAGATACAAATTATTTTTTTAACTGAAAAGTCAAACTTCTTATTTATTTGTCTTTGGAGAATCTGGAGAATAATCTTTTCTTTCAAAACACAACGAAACAAGTTTCAACAAGAAAAAGGTGTTCAGTAGCAGCACTCCTGCTACAGGACATACAGCCAGTATCTGTCATAACTGAGACCAGTAATGTTTGTCTATGTTAAATCTTCAAGTAAAGATACAGATTCTTGGGGCTAGCTTATAAAAGCAACTTTTTATTCAAACAAAGGGAATGATAACTGTCATAAGAGTGGGTTTGCATGTGTTTGTTAATTTACAATAATAGTGCTAACATAGTAAATAAACATCAAAGCTCTGCCATCTGATTACAGATTTTGTCAGTTCTTGATTTACATGTAAGGACAGAATAACTGGCACCAAACAACAAATTGTAATAACTGATCTCATTCCTGAGATCTAATAATTTATTTCATACCTCTTCTTGTAATTTTTAGCTATTTTTACTGAACTGTTTCTTTCCGTTGTCTTTCCATAATGTATCATTTGTTTTGGTGTATTCAGATTCAAATACTCTTTTTTGAGAAGCACTGAGGGATATGCTTCAAACATATTGGAGCCCAAGCACTATCCCACGCAGTCCATCTCTTTATGGATGCTTTTCCCTTCAGATAGAATTTCAACCTTTTCCTTGAAGACACAGCTCCTCTTCTGGGAACCCTGAGATAATTTTCTGCTTTGAAAGACCTTTCTAGCATCCCTCTGGTCTCACTTTTGCTCTGGTCCCAGTCTCTCTGTGCTGCTGCTGGGAGGTCATCAGGGGTGGTAACAACAAAAAAGCATTCTCCAGAGATCTGGCACAGGCGAGACAGGCACTAGACAGTTCCTAAAGGGTTTTAACTTCAATTTACACTTAACTGTAAGGCTTAAAATTTTGTAAAGTGTTGAACGATGTAAAAGTAAGAGAAACCAAAAAGATGAAGAGATGCAGATGGTGGTGCTAGCTGTAATTCTGCTTATGGACTGTAGAAGACAGAATTGATTGAAAAAATCAGTAAGAGTTTTGGCAGTGATGTCAAATAGAGAAAAAATTTCACCCATGAGGTTACATATATGCAACAATGTGCTTAGGTCTGTATTTGGGTAGAGCAGTGAGCAAATGCATAGGTGAACAAGCCTTCATTTTTACTGTTTTATATCATTTTGGAAAACAGATACGTGGAAGAGTTAAAGGAGTATATTCTTTGATTAACTACAGTTAACAGGGAGAATAAAGATTAAAATGAAGGAATCTTTGAGTAAGACCCCTTCTTAAGTGTTAGGTCCCGTTTGCTCCTTATTGTAATATTACTCATCCTGTTTTGTATGTTTCTTTGTATGTGGACATGTTGAAATGATCTTTATTAATCTGACTTGAACATGTTTTCTTACCTTCACATTCTGTTAATTTTCATTATTTCTTCTTCACTGAACATATTTTCTCTAGAGACATATATTTATACTTGCCTATATGAAGAAATTTCTATTTATTTGTACTTTTTACAGTGTTTAAAAATTTGTCCCTAAGTACATTTTTTTGAAAATAATTCACCAAATGTATCTGTGTCAAACTTATCAACTCTTCAGTGTTACTTTTCACGTCTTTCAACCATTTAGAGTTAATAGAGGCTTTATTTATATTTTACGTTATGCACTTTACCTTTCTCACAATAGTGTTGTTATGGTTTCAAAACCCAGAATGAGGGGTGAGGTGTTGAATCTTTTTGTTTTTCTTCCCCTTTTTAACTATTTTCCTTCTTTGTTTTTGCCCCTGGGAGCTGTGGAGTGTGTGTGTTTGTGTGTGTGTGTTTATTTATGTGTGTTTGTTTATGTGTGTGCAGCCGTAGACATCGGCTCAGCCGTGCCCTGGAGGTGTTTGGGAGCGAGAGCCCCCCTTCCTCCTCCACCCTTCCCCCAGAGACATAAGCCCAGAGCTGGAGGGATGAGGAGAACCGGTGCCATTGGGTTTGAGATGGGAGCCTGCGGGACTTCAGGCGTGGAGTGGCCCCCCTTCTTCCCTTCTCCACACCCCCCTCCACCGGAATGCACATGGAGGACANGTGTATAATGCAATCCTAAAAATCTACAAAAGCCAATTTGGATAGGGCCCAAAACTGTAATCCAGTCTCAATCCTTTACAATTTCTTCTTCATCACTTCTTTCTGAATTGTAATTGGAACCCCATCTCTTTGTACCATACTGCCTAAGGATAAAATCATCCACTGACAGAGCCTTAGAATAAACATTTAAAGACTGAAATCCACTCATGTATAAACAGAGATGACATGGTTGACATTTGCTGAAAGATGTACACAGAGATTATCTTTTCCTAGTGGCAAGAGGCTGAGAAAGTTGAAATGCTGTGTTGGTTTTTTTTTCTTCTGAGAAAGTCTTTTCCCCCTGGTAAGGTGTGGTAACCATGATTTTTATGTTTTAATAAAACTAATTAATAATCATTGAAAATTTGACTGTGTACAAACAAAGCTAGAAGATTCCAAGCATTTAGATATAATAGCTTCAAGAAGAAATGAGAGTCTTCCACTACTTTCACCTAGAAGGACATAAATTTTACAGGAAATCTTTGTCTCCAACAGTATCAAATTGACTTTTCATGTTCCAAGTTGGCAGTACTTATAAATAACTTTATACATAGACCCAATGCTTTCTTTGCAGAATCAAATCTGACATACAACTAACGTGTAAGTTGCATTCCAGTAATGTAAAAATTTTTTTCTTTTTTTAATCAGCATGTCTTTATGACTCTTTTTTTCCAGAAATTACTTACAATACTTCAGGAAAATACTGTAATAGAAAAAGTATGTTTCAGGAAATCAAATATGGATTTTTTTTTTTAATTTTTGTTTTTAAAAGTAGCCTGCCAAAATCTTGAAAATTTCCAAGTTAAACTGGAATAAAAACTGGTCAAAAAGGCAGAGAAAAAATGAAGACCAAAAAGAGAATATGTACAAATGACCCTTTAAGTATGGATGGAAACTCCCATTGCAGTGGATTAGAACATACAATGCTTAGTATTGATTTAGTAAGGGAATGAAAATGCTCATGAAGCACAAGAGTACTGTAATCCACACCGGTTTAGAATTACCAATTTAATTATCAATTTCAAGAACATGGATAATAACACCTAACGTATCACCTAAAATAATGTAACACACTCCACTAAAGGGCAGTGTTCTTTTTCTGTAGGAGATCTTTACCCCCTTAGGCTGAGAAATCTCGTTTTTCTGGAAAGAAAAACCTAACTTGAGATTTGACTAGTGGATTTATTTCCAACATTGAAATCCCAGCTATAAATCACCCTTTATTTCCTGAATATTGCTGCCTCACAAAGAAGTTTCCAAGTATGTGTCTCACTTTACTCCTGTGACATCCACTCTCTGGCTACAGACACAGAGGATCACTGCTGATTCCAGCCTCTACAAACTCCCTCAACAACAGAATTCTCCTGGGAACATGCTCATAGAAAAGCATGGGTCTAACATGTTCTTCCTCACCTCCTTGTCTTTTCGTCTCATGGCTGACCTTAAATCAGACAATGCGTGTCCAGGACAGAAAGCATCAGCTATGTTAGTCTTAACAACAGCAGAGCTTCCCCATAAAAAAGAAATCCCATGGAGGAACATCCAGCTGCTCTATACTCAAAATACAATACTTAATAAATAAACCTATGCTAAAAAAGAACAAACTGAACTCAGGGAATTGGAGGAGTCAACATAATATTTTCTAGAAGTAATAATACCATACTGTAGTCCTCATTTTTGTGCTTCATTATTCAACCTGTCTTTTCAGTTTTGTCACTGACCAAAAAAGTAAATGAAATGCTAAGTTTAATGCTATAATTAGTGTGCTTCATTCTACTCCAATGTGCTACATTTTCATGTGCTACAGACAGATGGGAATCTTTTTAGGTTTTTACCCTTCCCTAATTTTTCAAGCAAACAACTTTGTGTTTCCTCCCCCATTCCAAAGTGAAAGAAAATTCAGTATTTCAACAGGAGAAAACATTGAGTTTACTCATGTCAACCTCTCCAATTTGTTTGTATTTGCTTTGCAAAGAAACTGAAGCACAGAAATTCAACCTGTGTAAGCCCACAACTGCCAGCAGACAGCAGCTGTCAGCAAAACAAAGCTAGTAACTTTTCATTCAGTCTCAAGGAACTCATGATTTTTTAATTTTTTTTTTTTACTCTTTCCCTCTTTTTTCCTACCAAAACTTACACAAAACAAAATGTTCTTCTTCAAAAAGTAAACAATCAGATTGGCTTTTCAGAAGGGGTTGGTGCTTCATCATCTTCTTCTTTGCTGATATAAAAACAGATTTTGTGTTCTGTTTTTATTGAGAATGGCCCACACACTGTGACTCTGTGACACCAAAATCTACAAATGGATCACTGCTAGATCTGCTCTGGGTTATCTTACTGGTCAGTTGGTGCAAGTGTCTGAATGAACCAGCATGGCAAGCCTAGATAGATGCTTCTGTAGGTGCTCTGAAGCCATGCTGTTGAGATGCTGAGCCCATGCAAGCAGACCCTACTTGCATGACCACATGATTCATATTGGCTCATATCCATGTAGATACAGGTCTGGGGCTTCGGGACTTGAGCTGAAACATAGGTGGGGTGGCACAGGCTGTGCCAATCCTTGTGCGCATGAAACTATCCAATCTTTCGCAAAGATCACGACCTGTATGGCTACAAACTCAGATACATCATACCAATTATAACTCTTCATTGTTTAATTAGTGGCCCCTGTTAGACCCACAGTACATTATGAAAATATGCAACTGTGATTTGAAAAATCTCTTCATTACTTTTAAAAACTAACAATCCTTTACCTTTTAGGATTATTTTAATCAGAGTTCCTGAGTCTCAGACCTCATCTGAAGAGACTCCCAAACAACGTTTTCTCTCCTCTTAATGTATGTGTTGAAATGTTCATATTTCCCCAACATTTTGAATCAGTTTGGATGAAACCTACTATATGAGAGACGGGATGCATATTCTGGCCTCTCTTGACAGTATATATTTAAGGTTTATAATGGCATATGGTATTAGAGGCTGAAATTCATTCATGAGTTTGCCACTTTGTCATCTGTGGAGCAGTTTGCTCCTATGATGGAGGTCGTCCTCCCCATACAATTACACTGTACTTTAGTCATCTTAGAGGTCTGTCCTTCTGTTGTCAGATCTTCTGAACATCCGGATTGTATATGCAGCTTCCTGTGTCTGCAGCCTCATGAGAGCAAATGTCTATGGAAAAATCTAACACATTTCTTTCCCTTGTGAGATGCCTCTCCCCTAACTTTTGTCTGACACAAGAAAAAGGCAGAAATGAGGGATGGGACTTCAGAGACATTGTTTTTCTGGGAGTATTTTTAAATCTACCTTTATCTGTATGTGAGTTCCTGATCAGTAGGATATGCAAGATGATAGGTATATGCAGAAAGCGGAGCTTCTGATATTTTTTGATATGTCTCAATAATGAATGAATTATATAGCAACGATAACTTAAACATAATAGTACCTCAGTTTAGTGTCGGTTCAAGTAAAACACAGGAGGAAGCTTAAGCTTCTTATTCCACCTCCATGCCTCATTGTAGTAGGATTGTACCATCTCTTTTATTTTGTTCTTAAGGTTTTTATAAAACATTATCTCTTAACTGTTTTCTAGTAAACTGTCTAGGGCTAAGTGACTGCAAAATAAGATTGCATCATGCTACAGAAAGCACATCAGAAAAATAAGCACAGACGTTAAAAGTGTTTGACCCTTGGAATTAGAAATTCAAACAAGTGACAAATCCAGCCTAAACATCAAGAAACAATCATGGCAGTGTTTTACACAAAAGTATACCGTGGCTTCTGTTGCAGTATGGTATTTTATAATACCTTGAAGATTTTCTGAGAATAAAAACTTGTACATATGGTTTAGTGGCCTTTACACTTCGCTGGGAAATTGTGTTCTTTATACATTAACTCATTCACACATGAAAGACAGGTCATATTCGAGGCATAATGATCTAAATGAGTCTTTGTTTTCAACTCTCAACACAGTCAATTTTCCAGCAGCTATAGTTTAGTAAAGAGGGGAAAAGTACTTATCCTTACTGATTGGATGAGTTTGCTTCCCTGCTGCTGCTTTGATAATGACTTCATATATTGATGTCTAGCTCTTGAAGGACATGGTACAGATGCTCCTTGGAGATCATTTCAGTGAACAGGATGTCTACACAATTGCCTCTCAATCTCTAGTTCTTTCTCTAATCTCTTATTTATCTTTAGTAATGTCTGTGCAAAGAAAAATTTTGCTGGGACGTAGAAGACAAATGTGATTCCTTTTTCTTTTTTTCCTAGCCTTCATTCCTCCAAAATAGAATTGAATGAAAGAATTTTTTTTCCCCATAAAAACCCATCTCCTTCTCTACCTCTCTCTTTCTTCTTTTTTGGCAGAACCACAAAAATGAAAAACAATGCCATGACAATTAAGTTTTGCTGTTGACTTCAATAAAACTAGGGTTTATCTATTGACTTGTATGATGTTTTTTCTTGAGCTGCAATAGAAATTACCTTGATTACAAAACGCTATACTCTAGAATAGTGTGTCGGGATAAATTTTAGATCCAAACTCAGTGTTTAGCCTGTAGTAAAAATGTGTGAAATACATATGTGTGAATGTAGTAACTGTAAAATACAAACTTTAACAGTAAGATGGTAATATTTCAACTATTATTTTCTAGTCCAGCTTTCTCAAATACATTCATGTGTTTTTGACTGCACTCTTAAGAGTTAATTTTGTAAGATTAATGCTGCCAAGACCACACAGTGCTTGAGAACTCATCTTTCTTATTCTCCTCATAATTGAAAGCCTCATACTGTATGCAATTATTCCAAGTCCTTGATAAATTTCATTATAACTCTTTTCTTTTTTGAATATTACATGATCTGGGAATTGATGTGAATAATAGGTAGAACCAGCAAATGAAATCCACCACAAAAAGAACAATGTTTTTTCTTGGGAAAATATAAACTGCATGGGAAGTGCGAGTTGGAGATTTTAATTTTAATGCAAAAGATATTGAAAGTCCCTCACTACTGGCTTTCTCTCTCTCTTTTTCTCTCTCTCTTTTATTTGCCAGAATGATCTCTATTTTTTGGTGTAAGGATGGTCACACTGCTGTTATGGTTTACTGTACAAGAGATATAAATTTGGAGAGGATATTAAAGACTTTAAAATCAGATTTTTTTACATTGCGTTCACTTCTGTAGTTTGGAAAATAACTTTGCACTCTCCATGTGGTTTTTCTCATTGAAGATTAGAAGTCCAAGACTTTTGGTGCTCACACAATTACAGTATAGTCTTCTAATCAGTTTGTTACATAACATGCAAAATTGATTGACTCTAATGAGCCCATCTTGCAAAGTGCATTGCTATGCTATTCTGTTAATGTTTCTTTTGGCAATCTTAAGTTCATTTAATGTAATTCAGTAAGTACCTGTACAAATCTTTCCCAAAGAGAAAGCACTGTCACCAGCAGCCAGTTCTGCATCTTGGCATGAAGTTTTTATAATGCTTTTTGTGTAATGTGGAGTTAAATCAAAGACCTAGAGGAAAGTGAGGGCTGTGCATGCTGTTTTTGTGCTAGCAACCATGAAGAACACCCAGAAGAAAGTGGAAGTAAAGACAACTATTTGCCAATGTTGTTATTTGCAGTGCCCCAAAGAGAAAAGAGTCTGTGTTTGCCAGACTGTGACTATTTGCTGTCTATGATTGGGTGAATGTACAAGGAAACAGCAATTCCTAGGAGTCTTTTTGGATAACCTTTTATCAGCAGATTCCCCGCATATAAGGTGTTTCTTCTAGGCAGTTGCTCAAACACTCTTCTTTGTGAAGACCAGTTCTTCTGAAACCCCAGAAGGAATCACAAGAGGAAGACAGTTTATAGGCCATTTATAGACAATTTTACAGGGTAGTGAAGAGAATAATGCTGGAGAAAATATCAAAGCAGTCTATAATTAGAATATGAACTTGGGAGTAAAATCTAGGAGTTTCTTGAAGGTATCAGGTTGTAATTTCCACTATAAGGATAGGTCCTTTGTATTATCATTTGATTTTAGGAAGTGATTGTCAGTGAAGTGACTAAGTGAATCAAATCTTTTTTTTTTTTTATTCTGAACCTCAGGAAAGACTCATAGTCATGAAGTTCATAATAATACAGCCAAGAACCTTAATATTAATTTTTTTTTTCTCTTCTTTTTTTACTGCCCTATAGACTTTGAGCCTTACTCTCTTTATCTCAGGTAGACATAGCTTCCTTCTCCATCTTTTCCCAGCCACAGCACATTGTTTTCTAGCTCACTATGCCTTTGCTCTTTTCCATGCAACATTTCCCATGCCTTTTTTTTTTTCTGTCTTGCTGAAATTTTGTCTCAGATGGTTCCCATTTTCTTCTTATGAGTGGAGACTCATTCACTCTCATTTCCTCTCCTTGACAACACACACCTCAGAATGAAAGGCAAGGCAAATTAAATTGAATAAACACAAAATGACATACAAAATAATTTACTCCTTTGTTCAGAAAACTGACAAAATTTTGGAATCTGATATCCAGAGACCCTCTAGGACTTTGGAATATTGGGAAGCAGAAACACCTTCTACAATAGCATAAAACTCCTGCTCCTAACTTTGTGTTGTTGGGAAAGAAAATGCTAAACACAGACACATTTTCATCTGTAAAAAAAAAATTGTCATTTGTGCAGAACTGAACTTTGCCTATTCTGGGCCTTTAGACAGGATGATTTAGAGAAGAGGGAGAGAGGGAGCCTGTATCTGGAGAGGGAATGAAGAAATGTTTATCTGACAGGTTGATTTAAAGGAATGGTTGCTTTGTGAAACTGCTGAGGGAAGATGGTATTTCATAGTGCATATTAAGGAAGAAAGGTTACTAGGCATATGACAGAGATCAACACAGATGTGGGATAAAAGCAAAAGCTTATGAAAAATCTACTTGCAGACACTTCTGAAACTTTGATTGCCTGTATATTTGGGGACATGATCTTTTTCCTCCGTTGCTTAATATGTTTTAAATAAAGAGGAACAAGCCTCTTTGTAGCCTCAGGGAGGCTGCACTGGAGGACAGCAGTTGTCCACTGTCTTCCTCTGCTGTGTCCTCAAATGAAGGAGGTTCATTGGTTTTCCAGTTCAAACAGGCTTGTAGGAGTTTCAATAACATGATCAGTTTAATTATGATAAAAAAATTCAAATCTGATTTCCAGTATATTTATGTGCAATATTTTGCACAGCTCAGTAGATGACGCATGAAAAATTAATACATAAAATGGCAAGATACTGTCTCTTCTGCCATGGTCTTACTCTGAGCCCCTCTGTGAATGATCTGTCACAGATGGTGGTGCTGTTACAGATAGGAGAATAAGGGCTTCCATTTTCATGCTCCAAAGTGCAACATTTCCTGAACACACATGGACTGCTTTGGTTTGTCATCCCATTAAGCTTCAGTTCAGACTGTGCTCACAGGCAGGCTGCATGTATTAAAGGTGCTGGATAGGCTCCAGTAGTTAATATGTTAAGATGTTTTAAAGGTAGGTCATAAGGTGCATTGGATAGGGTGGGTTTCAGGTATATATTTGGCACATGGCTTGATGAAGGAGCATGGCCATGGAACAGGCAGAAGGAGACCCTGAGTGTCATTCCAGCCAGTGTTCACTGCCCATGCCTGTGAGTGTGAATTTAGGGGCACATCTTCTTGGCACCTTCCTGCCCTCTTTCATCATCATGCTTTCGTATGAAACTTGCGGTTCGGTCACTGTGATGCCTTAAGATTTCTTATATTTTGTATATCTAGATTTTAGCATAGATGCGTGGTTACTTGGTATGGTAGAAAACCTCTTTCTTATGCTGTGTGAAATGTTGTTTAACATTCTTTTCAGGGAAAACCAAGTTCTAGCAGGGACATCCTATTTGGGACATGAAAGGAGGGAAATAGCGAGATACGGGGTAGACAAAGCAGCACAGAGGGCCCAAAACCCCCTTGAGAAGCTCCAAGGAGCAGACCTGGAGGGCAGGACAAAGGATGACTAATTTTTGGATTGGATGTATATATCAGATATGATAATTGATTAGTATTGTGAAAGGAGTACTAGTTCTATGGTGGGGGTGTCTATTTACATTGTACACATTAAAGCTTCCATTAAAGACCAGCTCTTTATTTTGTCCTTACCAGGAAAGTTTTTGTCTCTTTTAGGGCATCAGTTCTTGCACCCCATATGGGATAGAGACAAGATCTGCTTCTCCAGTTCAAGAAATCTGATCCTGTGTGGAATTTCTTCTTGCTGGCATTTTCTGAAGAAATTCCTCCCATCAACCTGAGAAGCCAAGCCCCCAGGACCCCCACAGAGGTAAAGTAAAGAGCAGCTTTTTGGGGTATAATTTACTAGCAATTATAACACTTTTTTCCTGGAAATTTAGATTTCTCCTTCTCAAGGAGCAGTGTAGGCAGTTTTGTGTGTAATCCCTTAAAACCAGAATCTTCANCATGATATTCATTAGAGAGATATTCCCCATTTAAAGATGAGATATCATGAGTGAAGTTCATTTTCAAGGTCTAATATCGATCCAGCACTTCTCTATCCTGTCTTCAACTCTGCTATAAAGTTTATTCCTGTCTTAAATTATTTCAGATTTGTCCATAGTTTATATATTTGTCTGTCATTAAAAGCTATTCAGGGCGAAGACTGACATTCACCCTATAAATTTCCTAAAGCAGTGCAACATTGTGTGTTAAAATTTGAAGAAATTACTACTCAGTACACTTATCAGTATTGATTGAAATATATAATGGTCTATGGCTATTGTGAAGAACAATATGGAAATTAAACACATTAATGTTGTATTTTAATTTAATATTTAAGTCAAATCATCAACAGCATCACAATTTAAGTTTTAATATTGTTTTGGGGAGTGATGAAAAATCACAGACAACATAAAAATGAGGTTGTTTATAAAACAGTCATGTGAATCTGGTTGTAGTTAAGTAAAGCTGGGAACACCCTGACCTTCCACACAGCCAGATGTTGAAAATATACTTCAAAGTCTTCAAGACAGAGCTAATTGCACACAGGATTAATGGATGCTGTTCCTAAAGGAAATAAGGAATCCATGAAAACAAAGAATGTATGTGAAGTACAGACTAATATTTTTTAAATACTCTGGAAGAGATTATATTTCCTATCTATAACTGGACAAATGCTTTAAGAGAGTTTACTACCTCTTCAATTACTGTTTTCATTTATTTAATTTAATGATTCTTTAATACTGGCTCTATCTTTTACTGAGGTCGTTATCTGCTTAAGTTTTACCAAAATAAACTAATTATAAATAAGTTTTTTTTAAAAAGTGTAAGTTAAATCTTTATAGAATTTCCATTATTTCAAGTTAATGCATGTGAACATTCATTTCCATTTACTTTTGTACTAGAAAATGAAATAATTTCATTTAAAATCTAAATTAATTTAAAATTTAAAATTAAGACATTCTTCAAGTTTAAACTATTAATACACGTTGAGACTTTTTTTTTCCTTTCCAAGTGAAGCTATCACTTAAAAAGAAATATATTTGGGAAAAAATATTTATAACTTATTTTATATTATGTCCTGATGGTAAAATTAAAGTCAGAATTTCTTATT
Organism: Neodrepanis coruscans; assembly: GCA_013400695.1. Taxonomy (NCBI): domain Eukaryota; kingdom Metazoa; phylum Chordata; class Aves; order Passeriformes; family Philepittidae; genus Neodrepanis; species Neodrepanis coruscans. Next base: position 80,234 of record VYZS01038605.1, read on the forward strand.
ATGAATTCTTTTGAATTTTTCAGTTATTGTCTGATTCAAAATGCTGGCATTTCGTAGGATATTCACCATTATATTATATAACCCTATATTTTAAATTAAGATGTCTTTTCCTTTAGGTTTCACATATGGGCTCTTATTTCTGTTTCTTTTACTAAGTCGAGAAATGCCAGCTAGAAATGACTACACAATATTCCTTATTACAAGGAATAGTGTAGAAAGGTGCAGAGACAAATATTGCAACCAGTCTGCACAGAAAGGATGTTGACATCAAATTTCTAGCATTTCATTCTCTTCACTTTTCCCATTTTTTTGGGGGGGAAGCCCACCCCCCAAAAAAAATCCCTAAAAACCAACAACCAACACTGCAATTCTACTTTATTCAGTTCTACTTTATTCGGTAAAACGGACAAGCAGGTGACTTGAAGAATCAAGGTACAAAGATTTTTATCTCCATGTCAATGATTTGAACACTGCTAAGGTTAATAGTGTCTGAAATCTGTTCCCAAGAGACTGTCGCTCAAGTGAAAAGCCTGTTGGTAACCATCATCACAGCTGTCATGTCTGCAGCCTCTGCAAGGAGGATAGAAAATAATCCTGGGGAATGAAACACTGTCTCCTGAGAGAAAAATGCAGGTAAAGCTTTCCCCGTGGCTTTTCCTGATTATGTATGTTCACGTTTATTTGACTGGTTTTGGTCTAGAGAGGGAATGAGTGTGGCAGAGACAGCAAGGAGACCCAGTGAGTAACACGTGCAGCATTACACTAGGTCAACTTTCTTAAAGGATAAACTTTTAGCAATTCCAGTCACCAATGCACATATTTCCATTCAGCTATTGTCCTATCCTTTTCAAGGAAAAAAAGTCACTCCTCAACCCCACCTTGTCTGTACTTAAATAAATGAATTCCAAATAGAATTACTGTCAAACAACTCAGCAGTTCTGTAGTGCTAATGAAAGCTTTTTCTCCTTGGCCCCTCCTTGCAAACACTTAAGTAAATTAGTACAGGAGAGACAAAGCCATACACAGATCAAAGCTGCAAATCATACTAAATGGCATAGGGCTATCTAATGTCCTCCTTTTAGACAGAAAATGAAATTTTGCTTTCTGTTTTCCTGCAGCCCCACTGTAAAGGCTGTCAGATAACCCTTTCCACCTGACAGAGAATCCGTGCAGCAATTCATCTCCAACAGGAAATTTATCTGGCTAATTTGTCTTTTCATATCCTGAAAAATTTAAAATTCCCTAGTTATTATACCAAGTTATCTGCATCATCTCTCTACTTCCCCTGTATCTTCTCAAGGGGTTTTCTTAGCCCTATCTGCTCCAAAGTACCTTATTCAGAAAATTGACTCCGTCAAAGTCTGCTGATTATTTCCGTGCTGTTTTGTATTGCTACTTTACCTGACTGTTTCTACTTCCACAAAAAAATTTCTTTCTGGATTACTTTCATGATGGAGATGCTTTATGCCTCCTTTTGCCTTTTTCAGATGATAATGTGCCACTACTGTGTTGCTTTCCTTGTCCGTAGTTCTGAAACTTTAGAAGTTAACATTGTTTGTTGCCTAAGTATGGAAATAATTAAGAGCCAATGAGGAGCAAGACAATTCGTTAGCTTCTCTGAAAACTTCTTTACAGCAGCAGGAGCATAACCAGGTTGCCCTCTCATGAAGCATGAGTGTAAGGGTACAGTGCTCAGGAAAAAAGAAAACAGAAAAAAAACCCAAAAAGCAAACAAGTGGGGCTTTTAGTCACAGGAAGAGCAAATCCTTCAGGAAAGTACATATTTGGCATCTCGGACAACCCCTGTCAGCAGTACAGGCATCCACAGCTAAGAAATGCCATGCCACAGCAGAGCAACAGAATTCATGAAGATAGAGACTGGCCGTGTTTCGTTGCCCCTTTTTAGGATGGAACCCAATGATTCTCTGGCACCATCTCCAGAAAACAGCGTGTCAACTTGGTTACTGCTGCTCCCAGCTAGGGCTGGCCGCATGCAGCAGCATGTGGGCAGAACGACTGCATGCCTCACAGCCAGCCAGCTATGGAAGCATATAAATATCCTTCTCTGCAAGAGAAGATATCGAGCTTACTCAGCCCAAAAGAAACAGCCTTCTCCACTTAGGAGTCCTTCAGCTGAGGTGCATTAAGGAGCAGATATGAATAAGATAATAATGGCCTTTGCCTCTGCTCTGTGCTTACAGGGGCTTTGCTGTGCTTGACGTCACCTACACACCTGGAGGTGCATCAGAAGAGACAGTCCTCTCCTTGTGCATGAAGTGTCAAAAACTAAGAAGCTGTGAAATGAACATATGTAATTATAATATATAAGATTCCCTACAAAAAGGTTCAAGCCCAAAAAACAATTGTCATGGTTTTACCACTAGGAAGCGTGGTATTGACAAGAGAGGTCCGATAGAAGCAACACACACCCCCCAAAAAAAGAAACAAAATAACAAGGTTTATTTTACACCCACAGAAAACTGACAATAAAGTGCAAAGACAGACAAATTAAGCTCTTCCGGATCCTGCGGCTGAATAGGAAAACTCTAGGGTAGCGCTAGGTCTCTGCCAGGGCTCCACTGCTGATGGAAAGATGTGGTCCTCAATCCGTGCCGCTGTCACTGGAGTCGCCAATTGGCCCGTGTGCGGGGGGGGCAAAACTCAGCACGGAGGCGAGTAGAGATGTTACCCCGACCAGCTCCGCTGGAAAAAGAGAAAGATGGCCGCTGCTCTCCCCTTTTTATAGGGGACCAATCTTTGTGCAGGCGCAGGCGGCCGGCCCCCAGGCAACTGTTGCCCTCTCGGATTGGACGGTCAGCGCCCAGGAACTGCCCCTAGTGAGAGGCTCTGCACGCATGCACGGAGCGCCGAGCCCAGACCAGGGGATGCAGGTCCCCCGTGGCCCCGCCTGGCATCCCGGGGGGTCCCGGTACTGCCCCCAGGCTACCCCGACCCGTGCCAACCCTGGCTGCATGCCGCGGCGGCTCCCCTGTCACGGGAGGGCTACTACTGGCTCCATTCTATTTCATGCGCATGGGAGACCCACCGCGCATGTGCATAGCGCTGACCCCATGCCGGGGCTGGTGGCGCCTGGTAGTGCCAGCAACTCCCAGTGCCCGTGGCCACGGAGGGGCGGGGGAAATGTGCCCAGCCAGGGCCAGCCGCCAGCCGGGCGGCAGCCCCCACGCCGCCCGCCCCAGCCCACCTCTGCTGGCAGGCACCCGGGGGCAGAGGGGAGGCAGAGACGAATTCTGCCGCCCCCCCCCCGCTCGGCCCTGGGACTCGGCAAGACCCACTGCTGGGGGGCTCCAACACCCCCCGCCGCTCGCACGGCGCCGGGCCATCTGCCCGCTGGAGGCCCCCACCCCAGCCGACCCAGGGCCGGCCGCAGTGCACCGCCAGCACAGCCGGGCCCCCGTGCCGGGGCGGGGAGCAGGAAGGGAAAAAGACCAGTTTTAGCTTCAACCCACAACAACAATGAAACATCACAACCAAAAAAATTCACTGCAATATCCTGGCCTTCAACAATGAATCATCCCCAGCCTAAATCACTCAGGCTAGCCCTCTTTCTCATTCTCTTTATTTTGTGCTCCTCTTGAATGACTATTTTTTTTTTTTCATTACTTTACTGATTGGTTAATGTCTTTGGGGTGTTTTTTTTTCTTTCTCTCAGCTGGTTGTGTTGTTTAACAGAGCTCTTGCTTTGCTCTGTGAACAAACACAAAATGATTGTTCTCCATTTTTGAATTACTTATTTCTTGTTATATAAATGACTTATGTTAGTGATCACTTGTGATATGAATGAGAACTGGAGGCCTTTGAAACAGCAAAATTAAGTTGATGCCAGAGGATGACATCCAAAACTCCGATGCTAGTTGTTCCTTGGAACATTAGAGAGTTGAAGGGGAAGTAAAGCAATCTTATCTGCAGCCTTTCAACCTCTATATTGCTTTCTGTTCCTTATAATAGAATGAAGAACAGCTGGTTATCAGTTCATAGTTTGCTTTGCTGATTGTGGTTTTGGGAAGTGCATGAGATTTACTTTTTTTCTACTTCCTCTGTTTCCCATAGTACCAAAGTCTATTAAAGGGTAAGAGTACTGAATATTAGTTCCAGACACTACATTGTAAAATTGTCCTGGCATTCCTGTTCAGATACATTAAGATTCCAGTTCAAATATATGAACATTCCTAGACTCTGGTCTGATGTCACTTGTGTTTCTGATGTCATTTGTATTTCTGTTGAAAACTCAGTAGTTGTCCTTAATTAGTGCACTGCTTTTACTGCATGTTTGCAGTGTTTACAAGTGCTTAGTTATTTACTGTTCTTCTATTTATCATCCTATTTTGTAAAGAAAAAGGTTTTTTGCTGGGAATTTTCAGAGTTATAGGATTTTTGGAGGGCAATAATCCCCCTTGCACAACTCAGCTTTTGATGAGAGAGCAAGGCCTACAGCCTGGCTTGTTCTCCTGGGAAAAGAATACAGAGATATGCTAAGACAATTCGACCTGGCTGTTCTCATGAGAAAGCATGCAAAAATATAATTTGACCTTGGTATAAGCAAGAGAAACTTAAACAAAGAAGAAAACAAGCCAAACACAACCTGCATCGCTGTAAGGAAATGTGACCAATTAGAATGTGTAGAAGTGTGCTCATAAGTTTATTAACCAATAATAATAGTCTAAGAACTGTCTGCCTATAGTGATAAAATTAGAAGCTGTAAGAAAGTTAGTTATAGTATTAGTATTGGAATATGTCTGATGCTCTGAAAATAAAGGCTTCGCTATTGATCGTATTGGTCATCTCGTGATGTCTCAAGAAAAAGAAGAGAAATAGAAAACATCCTCCGTGCATTTATTTACTATAGTTTTTATCATTAATCTCCCGAGGCTGTTTCATGAATCACAATAAATAACGTATTTTTATTTTTTTTCTTACATTATGATTTCATTCTTTTTTTAAATAATCATCCTTCTTAATCAATGTTCCCACTACTTAAGTGAAGCAGTTGTACATCGTTTCATTATACATCGCTTTCTAGATCTGGTAAAATTTTTCTCATGTGAGGACCAGAAACATTCAATGTCTTGTTCCAGCCACATATGAGTGTCACAACCCACTTCCCACCTCTGAGCCAGAAAACCACATTTCCCTGTACTTTTCACTGTTCTTGTCCTGGCTACTTTGAATCCTTTGAGCTGCTGAGTTGAATAAGTTTTTCCTGGATATTGATGCACAAATCTGATGACTATTCTGTGACCAGTCAAATGCTCAGGCTCTTTGCTTTCCCTCATTTATATATACCCAGGGGGCATAAAATTACTTGTATTTTAAGTTTCTAAAGCAAATTAAAGTCATTAACAGCCCTCTGCTGCTTACTGCTGATGATTATTGAATGGGAATGAAATGAACTGAAAAGCAATGTTTGTAGACTGATTAGGTCTAACTTCCATTTTTCTACAGGGTAGATGGTCTCAGGGTGGGAGAGGCAAAGAACTGGATTTATTAGCATTCTTCAGGCTTTAGTTGAAAGGGAAGGAAACACAAAAAAGGTCTCTTTTATATATTTAAATACACATAGAATGTATTCTGGAGCTTCTGGTAACAATACATAGATCAGATAAGACTAGCAGGAAATAGTAGCAAAAAAATCTGAGACAAAATATAAGATAACTCTTCGGAATAATTTCCTCAGAATGAGGCAAGTCATCTCAACATATATTTTATCTTGTTAAGCCTTAGCATGTTATTAAACTAAAATGTAGATTGTCTCTATATAAATGATATTTCAAGGCAAGAATAACAGCAAATAGTTCTTCTCATAGCCCTGTGTTGTCTCATCAGCTATTGTCTCATCACTCTTCAGGAATACCTTTTCTCCTGATTTTTTTTTAATTGTTATAATTGTTGACTACTTGAACCAGTGGATTGTTGTAAAACTTTTTAGTTTAGTTTCTATGTTAACTCCAGAAGAAGGAAACTAACCTGGTGCTCAAGCGCTTCTGATTGGAGCTCCAGCATTTGGCTTCAGCAGACTTTTCAGAAAATTTGCTCACATGGCAAATTCCTCAATTAATCAAAACTAAAGACCAGAGCTGAACCTAACCTAGAGCTTCAAAGTTCAGTAGGAATTAACCACAAACCCTACATGGCAGTCCAGAGGCACACCAGTACTAGGAATGGTCTCTGGCTGCCCACAGCTCCTGCTCCAAGTCCCCCTTTCTCAAAATAGCCAGACAATGCAAGACCTGTTCAGCCCTAGTAGGGCCTTCATTACAGAATGAACATGAGAAAGGAGAGAGAGCACAAATAAAAAAACCACAAAACCAACCTGTCATTGTGGATGGACTTCTGAAAACAGGATTTTTCTGCAGCTTTGCAAATAAGCATGACTGTATGTGATATCTCAGGCTGAAGGCAGACATGAACCTTTTTGCCTCCTCACTATCTGCTGTTAATTTTTACAGTGCTGTTCAGTATCTTTCACTGATCTCTGTTCTCTTAGCAGCAAACAGTGAAAGGATATGACACTTAAAGTTATTTTTATTTTTCAGTATTGGGACATGGATGATCTATATGAAACAGGCATGGGACATGTGCACTAGGATTTTGTTACTAGCTATTCAGCCTGAATATTGACATTTCCCTTAAAGTCAGGGAGAGTATAAAGAGTTGGTTTACTCCTCATTTCTCAATTTATGTAGACTAATGGCAACAGGAGACTGAATCTTGGAGTTTAAGCTGCCTTGCTCACTTTTTGTTTGTTTTATTGATGTATATATTTTCTCATGCTTTAAACTAACAAAAGCAAAAGGGTGTCAAATTCTCTGTCCCAATAACGTAGTCCAAAAGTCATCTTGTTAGGGAAGCCCTAGAATTTTCCAATTTATGGCAAAAGAATTTTGGGGTGAAACTTCGGGGCAATGAGAGTGGAGCACGGCTGGGGAGCCCCAAAGTGCTGCCTGCTGTACAGGAAATTCCTGTTGCATTTCACAGAGAAAATTCAGACATTATTTGAATTTGGAAATATATTGAATTCAGAATTCATCTTAGACTTGGCACTTTTGCAGAAAAACACCTTCTAATTCCATTTCATAGCAGGAATAACATTTGGGAGATTTAAAGAAATATACATAACAAATTATAACACGATTCTGTCAAAGAATATGAAGCTTGAGGACTATTTGGAAATAATCTCTTTCAAAACCAACTAATGTGAAGCTACACAAAAACCTAGAGGAAAGAAGTCCTTAAAATCCAACAAAAATGAAGCAGAAGACGTACTGATTTAATCTGAAACAAAACTTTGAGACAGATATTTTCAATTCTAATTTATCACCACTATTACATATTTTACTAATCTTCCCAGTTTACTCATTACATGTGAAAGTCAAATTCCTTAAGTGTTTCTAACTTTAAGTAAGTTCTATCCTGAACTTTTACATGAACATAAAGATAGAACCAGTAATATTTAATTTTTGATATCATAACAAAATTAAAAATTAGGAGGGATTATAAAGTCTCAAGCCCCCATTATTTTTTTGCTGTCACCCTTACTCTGTCTCAAATATTTATATTCCCAGGAGTAAATGTAAATGTCTTTTGGCATATGCATTCATATATTGCTCCAAGAAAAGAGTTTGACTAAAACACTCAATATGTATCTGATGGTACAGGGTAGTTATTTGCTACATTTTTTCACTATGCTGTACCCTAGTTTTTGAAAGCCCTGTTTTCTAAAAAAAAAAATATGGAGTTAAATATTATTCTTGCAACAAGGTTCGTTGCGATTCAGACGGAGATGGTTGACTATTGGCTACACCTCATTATAAGTGATCTGTGTCCACAAATTTTAATTTCTCTTTAAGTACATATACTACACAATTCCTCTCTAAATATAGCTAATTTAATGAGTTTTTACTACCTGATCAACAGTAAGCTACCATATATTTGCTTCCAAAGCAGATGAATAATAGTAGTTTCACATAAATTAATAGTATGTATTAAAGCATTAATAGCTCATAGACATAGATAAAGTATATCACAGAAAATACCTGCTATCTTCAGCATTTCACTGCAAAATTGAAAGTCACTGTTAATTCATTCTACATTAATCGTGATAGCTATAAATTACAATGATCTTTTTCAGTACTCGGGTCAATAGAAAGAATATTATAGCTCAAAAATTCACTACTTTATTCCAGGATGATTGAGTCACTTAAGGTGACTCACACCTGTTATTTTCATGGCAACAACATAATGTCCAATTATCAACTTGATTAGTAGTTTATAACTTCAACCTTTTACTAGGTTTTCATATTGTTTGATTTGTGCAAAAATGCAATTTTAGTAATTTTTTTTTCTTTATGAATATTTCAGCCCAATGGGGAAAAACACTTCCTTTTCAAAACTGAGCACATAAAATTACAATGAGACAAAACTTGTATGTAGTTTGTCTGGGTAGCACAGACAGAATACTCATTATATAATAAGGAACTTTTTACCCAGATTTATTTCAAATACATCTAGGACACATAGATAAAAAGAATTCCAAAGACAAGTCCCAGTTTGCTTTATGACAGATAATAACGTATCCACTGCACTTTCACATCCAAGCAGAGGCCACCTCTTGTTCATCTCCACTTAAATTCTTTACAGATACTTCTCCACAAGTGAAATTGTAAAGCTCGTAATTGACTATCTTAATAAGAAATGCTTTGCTCTGTCCAAGAATATATTGATGACTAATTAGAAGTGTCTTTCAACAACATATGATAGATGTGAATGACACTCCATATAAGACTGGAGAATTCAAAAGGCACCCCAAGAATTTGGGAGCATAAATATTTATCCTCCTTTCTATTTTAATGCCATGTTTAATACAGTTCTTTCCTTCCTTCATTGTCCACTTCCTTTCACAAACATTGCTAGTGCCAGATTCTACACTTGGGATGGGGCAACCCCAGATGTATGTACAGACTGGGGAATGAGATGCTGGAAGGCAGTGCCAAGGAAAGAGATCTGTGGGTCCTGGTCAATGGCAAGTTGAAAGTGAGTCAGCAGTGCCCTGGCAGCCAGAAGGGCCAACCGTGTCCTGGAGGGCATCAGGCAAAGCATCACCACCCAGTCTAGGGAGGGGATTGTCCTACTCTCTTCTACACTGGTGTGGCCTCACCTTGAATATTGAATGCAGTTTTGGGCAATAAAATATAAGAAAGACATTAAACTCTTAGAGAGTGGGCAAAGGAGGGCAACAAAGATGATGGAGAGCCTTGAGGGAAAGCCATGTGAGGAGAGACTGAGGTCACTTGGTCTGTTCAGTGTGGAGAAGAGGAGACTGAGGGGAGACTTCATTGAAATCTACAACTTCCTCATGGGGGGAAGAAGAGGGGCAGACACTGATTTCTCTCTGGTGACCAGTGACAGGACACAAGTAAATGACACAAAACTGAGTCGGGGAGATTTAGGAAAAGGTTCTTCAGCTTGAAGGTGCTTAGACACTGGAATAGGTTCCCCAGCGAACTGGTCACAGCACCAAGCCTAACAGAGTTCAAGAAGCATTTGGATAACAATATCAGGCACATGATGTGATACTTGGGGCTGTCCTGTGCAAGGCCAGGAGCTGAACTTCCATGATGCTGGTCTGTCCCTTCTAAGGATTTTCTATGATTCTACAAGTCTATGAATGGCCTTGATACAGTTTATACACAAAATTCAAATCCCCTGAAGTTTCCTCTTCAGCATAAACACAAGCCTAGCTGTCTGCATTTTGTCATGCAGTAACAACATCCTTCATCGTACAATCACCACTAGGAATTTATGCCTTCAGGTAGTCCTGCTTAAATCAATGTGATACTTCTTACCTGCACAACAAAGCATGCAAAACTGTAGCCCTGTGGCCTGCTAGAGCAAAATCCTGTTTGACACATGTGACATGAGTCAAGCTGACACATTTTATCTGCTGCTCTAAAATTTGGGATCAAATCACTTTTATCAGGATTAGTGATTTCAAAATTCTTTTGGAAATAAAAAATGAAGCTGAAAAACAGCAGAAAACAAGGTGGCATTTGAACCCCAGAGAAATCCATATCAAAATCCTTGTTTGTTTCGGTGGAACAGCGGTTCCTCCACACACTATAGCAAATCAGATTTACTGTGAACTGGCATTCTGCAGCTTTGCAGAACACTCTAACATATTTAGTAAAATCCTCCAAAGCCTCTGAGAAAAGGTATTGGAAAATAACTAAAAAAGTCAAAAATAAAAGCAAAAATGAGAGAAAGGGGAAAAGAGAGATACACTCATCCAGAAGAACAGATGTCAGGATTTGAAAACAGGTGAGGTGCACTGACGATTACAGGAAGACAGAGATCTTGCTTAGTCAGAGTTCTTTTTCCCTGGGGATGAGCAGAAAGGAAAGAATGACTGAGTAGCTTTTTTCCACTTTTATTTAGGTTGCTGCTGAGCTATAAAAGTATGTTTTGACTTTTGTACGTAAGTGAACTTAATATGATGTAAAATATAATGAAGTCACATGTCTCGAACTTCTTATGTTGCAAATTCCAAAGATTAAAATTATTTAAGTTGTCAGAAAGACTCCTGAGGAGTATGAAAAGCCTTATTGCTTTAAAATCAAATGTAGACTGGAACAAAGGCAACACAAAATAAGCTGAACAATGCCAGACTGCACTGCTGAGAGGTTGCACTGGATGACCTATTTGGCCTTTGCTGCCTCTGAATTATGTAATTCTCCTTACTGCTATATTAAGGTTTTGAGGCAAAGCCAAAATCTTCTAAAGCATTTGTCAATACTTTTGAGAGAGAAAGATAAATAAACCCTCAAGGATCCTCTCAGAAAATCTCCATGGCTGATGGAGGAGGGAGTGCTCCTGCAGTGAGGACTTTATTTTTCCCCTTTTTAATGAATATTTCCTATGAAATGCATCTAGAGCAATTTTTATAAATGCAGTGTGTCAGTAGGATTTTTAAATCCCTGCTAGAATGAGACACACAACTCCTGCTGGAAGGACATGACTGGAGATGAGCTGAAGAGTACCAGCAGATGCCTGCAACAATGGTGGTTTTGTGTGGCAGCAGCTACTCCCACAAAGTGCAGACAGTGGAGGGACAGAGGAGCACAGCAACTTCAATGCCAAAAGGAAATATGGTGGAGAAGTGTTGGGGACCATGAACCTGGGCCGTGAGTTGAGGTCAGAATGGATCATTTTAGGATTTAAGAAATGCTTTAAGGAATTAGGAAGCAGGGCCACAGGCAAGCGAAGCTAACACAAGTAAGAAACTAGATATTGTCACAAGGCGGCATAGAGATCAAGGAGTAGAAACTACACAGAGCTCAGAGATAGAGATTAGAGAAACACCTCAAGGTCCCCAAGTGAAAAACATATTTTTCTGCGGTTTGGCCGCTACACAACAGCTCAGCACCATTGGGGTGGGGGGAGGAGGAAGATGTCTGACTTCATTCCCAACCCTTACCCAAATTTATGGGACACTGGGATGGGCAGGTGGGGGCAGGGAGTGGGGAGGGACCTTGGACTGGGGACCAGTTGTGTAATGTGGAACACCTACTGTGGAAGGGGTATATAATCTCATGCACCATATGGCTCAGGGAGAGAATTTTGAAATGTTTCTGTATCGTCCCTCCCAGCATGCTGAAAAAACATATCTACTCAAGATTCCACTCAAGTTCTGAGTTCCCTTTCCACATGTCAGCCATTATGTCAGGAAGCCATTGGAAAATAGTTAGACAGGAGGCAGGGAAGGCTTTGAGATGAGAAGAATTCGGTGATGGATGACAAGGAAATGGGCTAAAAGGGCTCAGGGCAGCTCTGAGATTGACAAGATAAGTGACAGTAGTCCTGAGGCAACTGGGGGAAAGCTGTGAGGCCTCTGCATTANAATAAATTGCTGCCTTCCCTATCCGTCTCTTGTCCATTGATAAAACCTAATATCGTCCAAAACCAGGACATTTTCAGCCCTGGAGACAGGTGAATGTCTAGGGGAGGCCTGGATATGGGATGAGAAACTTGTGCTTGCTCTGCTTACAGAGACACCAATAGTGCCTTTTTCACAGCAGGATGATGGTCTCTTACACCTTTTTCACACTTAATAAACAACTGACCTGGACTAAAAGGCATGTAGATCTGTCCTTTAAACTGAAAGAGGGTAGATTTAGATTAGATATTAGGAAAAAAAATCTTTACTATGAACTTAGTGAGACACTATGACAGGTTACCTAGAGAAGCTGTTGAATGTCTTACCCAGGAAGTGTTGAAGACCAGGTTCAATGGGACATTGAGCAAGCCTGGTCTCTCATCCCATGGCAGGGGGTTTGGAACTAGGTGATGTTTCAGGTTCCTTTCAACCCAAACCATTATGTAATTATGATATGAGACTGTATCATGAGCTTAGAGATTCATCTGTGGTGAGAAGAGACTGAAAGTAATAAATTTGCAGAATGGCTTACAGGTATTCCTTATGGAGATCCATCTAATGGGATGCTATATGTGTAGGTCTTCCCTTTCCTCTTTCTCAGAGGAGACTNAAAACATATCTACTCAAGATTCCACTCAAGTTCTGAGTTCCCTTTCCACATGTCAGCCATTATGTCAGGAAGCCATTGGAAAATAGTTAGACAGGAGGCAGGGAAGGCTTTGAGATGAGAAGAATTCGGTGATGGATGACAAGGAAATGGGCTAAAAGGGCTCAGGGCAGCTCTGAGATTGACAAGATAAGTGACAGTAGTCCTGAGGCAACTGGGGGAAAGCTGTGAGGCCTCTGCATTATCAAAGGTCACAGGGCTCAAGGCAGCAAGCACTGAGAAATTACCACAAAGTTCTCTCTCAGGCAGGCACCTGAACTCTAGTGGCAAGGAAATTAGAGCACTCTGTAGAGACCTTCCACTTCCCCCAGAACTGCAATTTATCTGCACTTTTGCTTTCGGAATTATAGATAGCTTGAAAATACTAGCTAAACTTTGTGAGCATTATCTGTAATGTCAGATCTGAAGGTAATTTGAAACTGATAACTTCTCTGTCTCACAGCTGTCCCACTCCTTAGAGTCACCCCATGGAAGCTCTCTTTTTTGCAAGCTGGAGGTTTAAATTGGCAATTCTTATTCTCACTGGTTCTGCCTCCACTGCTCTTTCCAGCCTCTCTCTCTAAAGACCATGCCATCAAGAGCACTTCAGACTCATATTTGCTGTCAATGCATTAAATTCCCAGGATATTTTTGGGGTAGCTCAGACTGTATAAGGTTTTCTCATCAAGACATCCCACATGTCCTCACAGCAAGACAATCTTGGTGTTTACCCACTCTATATTGTCTGTGACATGAAATACCATCTTACTCCAAAATGTAGCATCATCAGTCCCTATAATGGACTCATTGCACTAGTATGTGTCATAAGATATTATAAATGAGGTTGGAAGATAGTGAAAAAGTAAAGATCCTAGAGAGCACTATGCAAGAAGAGAACAAGGCATATAGTGTGAAGGACCACAATGTCATACAAGCTACAGGACATATCTCCAGAAAAATGACCTGGTGGTATGTCAATAGTAATAGCAGATGAATCTAAAGACTTTGGGACCTACCTGAGAAAGAGGTTGCCAAAAAAGAGCAGTTTATCTTCTTAACTGGATATGCTCATTGTGGCTGGACCCAGATGGAGATTCATGATCTGCTTCTAACTGGCGCCCAACGTGTGGGGCAGACAAGACACGAATAGAGAGGCTTCAGTTCCCTCTGAGGTCCCGCCACCATGCTCTCCTCTGTGGTCAGCCTTTGCTGGCGTCTATGCCTGGCATTCCTATTCCCATTTGCAGACCACCTGATAGAAATGAATCTGGTCACCAAACTGCTGTGGGCTGCCATTAAGCTCACACGCTGGGTCCAACAAATTATGGATTCAACCCCAGTAGCTTTCATAACAAACATCTATAATTGGGTCTGTTATTACCAGAGTGCGGGGAGCAACCCCTGGGAATTTTTTGTGAATAACACGTCTGCTGGGTTAGGAAGGAAGGGAAGTACCTCATTCCAGGACTTCTCTTCCTTCTTCCCTAAGGTGGAGACAATTCCCTTTGGAGCNTTGTGCTGAGAGTTGCTGCGCACTTGACATTGTCCATATAAGAGTGATTCACAGGCCTGAAAGGGCAGCTCTTCTCTGCCAGCTTTCTCCAGCCAAATTGTGCTCAGGATGTAGTAGAGTGCACTCCTGGAGTCAAACACTATTGGCATTCCCAGGATTCACTTTGAAAGCCAAAAGAAAGCTTCAGGCATACCATAGCTGTGCAACATAGACAAAACCAGAAGCCTCTCAGTTGCTGATATATCCAAACGTTCACTCAACACAAACCCATTATTATCTGCCACATCTCTTCTATGCAGAATTCCTCTAAAATGCCTGAGACTTGCACTGCTTTCAATTTGAGAAATGTAACATAAATAACAGATATTTTATATTGAAAAAGCGAGAATGTATTTCAAGTGAGCCTTAATATATATTAATATACAGCACTGATATATCTTCAAAAATGAACATTCAACAAAATTAATTTCTGTTTTTAATAAGTTACTGTTTTATTTGTGTAATCAGTGATGTAATACTCATTTAATTATCCTTGCAACTGTTTGCATATTAGCTAGAGGAAGGATAAAATGTTTCTGCATTCACGTATGCAGCTGCTTTCCAAAAGAGCCCCTCACAATCCCTGCATTGTAGTTTGTGACTTCATTAAAGCAGCATGTGCCATTCTTCCATGAGGAGTGTGTTCTGTTATGAGGAATAGAATGATTTTCTCTATTTAACAGACTGCTGTGTAAAGCAGGAGAACTGAAATTCAAGGAGATTTGTTTTCTTTGCTCCTTTGTAACCCCAACACTATATTCCTCTTGGTCACCATGCTAAACTTGAAAAGGAAGTCTTCTAATAATTAAAATTATAATGAGAGAAAATATATTACACCATCTCTATATCTGTTTAATTAATAATAGGCAAGCGATGAACAAAAATTGTGATTCATTATGCATTCTATGACAAAAAGAATAATCCATGGAATATTATTTCTTCTGTAATAGTAAAATGAATCATCAGCTCTTAATTTTCTGCCATAGCTATCTAAACTCTTTTAATAAGAGGTTTGTCTAACTCTTGAGGTGTCTAGCAATGCCTGATGAAGTCCTCAATTTTTAGTTATGACACTAATGTGTCAGCTAAAAAAATTCAACAGGTTAATTGCTTTCAAATTCCATTATCTCTTAACTCATTACAGTTATTGTTATGTATTACTCCCTAAAATTCCATCAGATGCTACCATATGTCCAACTACGCTACAGCTACTGCACTTCACAGTGCATGCCTCACAGAAATAAGTAATTTGCTGCATTTTTGCAATTGAAAATAAATGAATTAAGTAATAGTCATCAGCCCCAACATTCAGGTATGTTTAAAAATTTGACGCTGTGATAAACCTTGTTAAAAAGCAAATAAATAATAAATAAATTTCGTATTGCAACCTATTATATATTCTGGACTTCCTGCTTGTTTCACAATGCTGCAGCTTGACTGTTTTTAGTTCCTACAGATGTCATTGGAATTTTAAAGACTAATTAACATGGTGCAGTTAATATAGATCAGTCAGATATAGAAGAATGTGTAATATATTCTTGTCAGACAAAGTTTGGCATGCCGTTCATAAATTAAGTGTCTATCTAGCAAAGTCACCATTTTATATGGGACATTAAGTAGGATTTTGTGTATGTAAACTTTGTGTCACACAGAAAAGACAAAGCCAAGTTGGCCCAAAACAGATTATATAGCCCATGAAATAAGAAAAAAACAATCAAATCGCAGGCTAGCAGAGGGAGCTGCCAGTCCTCACTGGGGCTTCCTGGTGGGCTGAGGGTGGGCTTTATGTCTACTAGGCTTTTGATATTTAAGACTTAGAACTTTCAGACATCATGGCAACCCAGAGCACAGTGAACAGGATAACAGGGTCATAGAGAGGCAGTTGTAGAGAGGCAGTTTGCNAAAGTCACCATTTTATATGGGACATTAAGTAGGATTTTGTGTATGTAAACTTTGTGTCACACAGAAAAGACAAAGCCAAGTTGGCCCAAAACAGATTATATAGCCCATGAAATAAGAAAAAAACAATCAAATCGCAGGCTAGCAGAGGGAGCTGCCAGTCCTCACTGGGGCTTCCTGGTGGGCTGAGGGTGGGCTTTATGTCTACTAGGCTTTTGATATTTAAGACTTAGAACTTTCAGACATCATGGCAACCCAGAGCACAGTGAACAGGATAACAGGGTCATAGAGAGG
>VYZS01038607.1:0-19385 GCA_013400695.1 Neodrepanis coruscans
TTTAGGTTGGATATTAGGACAAAATTCTCTGCTCGGAGGATGGTGACGCTCTGGAACACGTTGCCCAGAAAATCTGTGGATGGCCCATCCGTTCAAGTGTTCAAGGCCAGGTTGGATGGGGCTTTGAGCAGCCTGGTCATAAGTGGCATCCCAGCCCATGGCAGTGGGGTTGTAACTAGGCGATCTTTAAACCTGAACCACGCAGTGGTTCTATAGTGAGTACTTTGGTTGCCTTCAGATGTACTTCTTGACAGGTGCTATCTGAATGCCTTATGACCCAGGTGAGCTCAAGTTGAGCTGAGTACCTTGTAGGATTGAGGAGAACTAGACACTGAAATGGACCCTAGCTACCTTAAAGGCTCACCTTATTGAAAAAGTAAAAGTTGTCTTGCTGCAAAATCTCAGTGGAGTTGTGCTCATTGAGGCTTTTTTGTTTGGTGTCTGCTGTTAAAGAATGATTTCTTTGTTCCAGTAGGCTGGGCTACAATGATGTTACTGTAGCACTGCTAGAAAGCTGCCAGGTAGGGGCGTTTTTAGTGCTTTGTATGAGTCCAGGAGATATTCCAGAGCAATCTACAGGGATTGATTGCACACTGTAGGCAGTACAACAGCAGCTTCTATGTGTGTTCCACAAATCTTGTTTTAGATACATGTCCATTAGCATAACTTGTTTTGTATTGTAAAGAGGAGTAATAGCTATAGAACATTTCCTTCTGCTCCAAAGGAACTTCATCTGTAAAGGGCTTTAAGTGCACACTATAACCAGAAATGTACAGTATGCAAAGGCAGATGGCTTGGGCACTATTTCTGTCAGAGAGAAGCAGAGAGAACAGCATGGTAGCATATTCAATGTGTACATGGAGACGAAGAGACCTGAGGGTTAATGTCTTTGGCATCACATAACTGATCTCTCAGTTATCTATAAACCATGTTATGTGCCTTCTCTGTGCAATCATAGAATAAACTTGCATATATTCAGACTGTTTGCTTGAAATAACTTCATGTTTTCAGAAGGAGATGAAAGCACTGTTAAATTTTCAACGTAATTAGTCTTCATCACAATAAAAATGTTCTGCCTAATGAAGTTCATTGTGCTTCCATTCATCCACTATGTACGACTATTCACACTATCAATATTATATTGGATGCTTAAGTATTTATTATAATATTTAATATAATAATTTAATATTATACTCTATTAAATATTTAGTTCAATATCTAACCAATCTAATCAAAGCCTGTCCAACCACCTGTCCTAGTGTATTCTTAGAGAGGTGTGTTCATGCAGAACCCATAAGGGATGTACCTGCTCTCCAGCTCCTCAGAAACAGTGAATGCATCCTCACAGGTTTGCAGTTGTGTGCTCTGAAAGTACTGACTTCGTGTTGAATGAAGAGCTATTCGTCATTTTTTTCATGAATGCATTGAAATTAACATGTGATCAGAGAAAAAGAATATTGGTTTCTCCCTGGTTTAAATAGGCCAGTGGGTTAAATACTCAGATTGAATGTAGAGCTTATGCAAGAACTGTCATGTTAGTTGGCTGATGCACACATTTTTCATCTTGAATCAAAAATCATCTTTATGATTTATAGGCTTGTTATTAAGGATGTTTGTCAAGATGGAATCAAGGCTCCAAGTTTACAGATACTTTTCAGTGGGAATCATGTGTTAGCATATATATGGGAGCTAATGCTTGGTTTGGACTAGATTTTGTGATGACATGCTTTTAAAGGCTGGTGTAGGAATTGAATGTAGAGCAAAAATGTTCAGCAGTTTTAGTCGTGCATATGCATTTCCCAGTATTAGGCAGCTGAAGCAATAGTTGACTTCTTCTATGAGAGAGAACTTGGTCTTAAGAGTGAGTGGCAGCTAGAAAATTAATCTTTAGAAAGATAACTAATGTATGTTAATACTTTTGTATTGATTAATATTTCGAGATTTTAACAAGGATAGTTCTTTCCAGTTCTAACAACTGATGGGTACTGGTAACAGCCATGTTTTTTGGCATGTTTTTCTTCATGACTCTTGAATTTAGTAGAGCATGAGAGTGCTGCTTCAGTGCAGACTGCTTACAGTAATTTGCCCACAATTGGAAGATATTTAAAGTGGAGATTAAGTCTGACTGCTTCTAATGATGCTTTTTATTATTAAATGGTATGTTGGTGTACACCATGTGTCAGAAGAGAATAGCATTATGCTGGGAATGTTTGCAGCTGCTCTTCAGACCAAGATTAGAAGACAAAGTTACCCAGATAAATTTGGGTAGTGCTCCATGAATACTTGCAAATGCAGTTCTAAATGTGTAAGGGTGGTGTAAAACTTGAGGATAAAAGGATTATCTCAAAGTGCAGGGGCAGTGCAAGAGGCCTTTGGCTCATTTAATTTTCATCATAAACCACCAGTGTGAGAATGCAGGAAAGTTGGGCATCCTTCCATATGTGTGTAGAAGAATGGATTATGGGACAGAAAGTCATTTCCATTATCCAGCTGGGACACTGTGTTAAAATACATATATATATGAATTAGTGGAACTGTAGAGAATCCAGAGGAGAGCAGCTGACTTAAGAAGACTGGAAAGTTAGCAAACATTGAAAGAAAAATATTTCTTTTGAGGGAAAATGGTGTTTTTTTTCTATTGTACTGAAAGTTTTTTATGGAGAGAATGGATATCCAGGCTCCACTGAGAAGGACAAGAGGAAGTTCCTTTTGTATTCTGCACCACAGCATCAGGCTTTTGGGATATAAGTCTAAGGAAAGTTGGAATTGTGGAGATGTACAGTAACCACTGAAGCCACTGCATAAGTCTTGGGGGAACAGAGGATGACTGTAGTTGGGTGGTTGAGTAACATAATCACTCACTCATTGTTGCCAAAAGTGGGAAGGCGTGTCCACCTCCCTTTTATCTCTTATTCTTACTTTTGCATGTTATCATCTCTTGTAGTGGTTTTTGCCAGTGTTGGTCTTCTGTGAGCCATTTTTTGTCTTGTAGGATAATGAAAAACTATGTGAGGTTGTATCATCCCATGTGTCATCTCCATTATCCCACCCACCACCACTTAAGTTTTGTTTTTTTCTTTTCTGAGGAATTAGTGTGCTCCAGAGAAGTACACCACGGCTGACATAAGAAATGGGAATGTGTTACTCTTCACGTGTAAAAACAGAGATGGGACTACCCTGTTTTGTCATGAGCTGTCATGAAAGTGTATCCTATGGGTTACATATCCTATGAATTTCTGTTTGTCTAAAAAACTCACTTATGTGGTAAATTTTCACTAAAATCTAGGTGAACTAAGCTGTGCTTTGTGTTCAGCTTGAAGAGTAGAAATGTTGGGATTGTGAAGGAATGAGTTACCTTGTAGCAGTAGCCACATAAGCGATTCATTGGTGCCAATCTGTTCAGTTCTGACATAGTAGCCTTTTCCTTGTGTAACAATGGACAGGAAGAAACATAAGGCTGAACAAAACTCCTTGTCACTGATACTGGTTCCACACCTGGATGTCTTTAAAAGCTCTTTCCTTGTGGAGGGGATCCAAGTTCCAACAGCCTGTATGTTTAGTCAAGAGTGTGCAGAAGCTGAATGGAGCTTATGTGGTGTCCAGAGGTTCTGACCAACATGAATTACTTTATAAGTCTGTGACCTGAATTATGTATAACTAACTTTGTTTATCTGATATGATGATTATTTTCTTATCTTGAATTTAATAGAAGCAGCTGCTCTTGTCTGAAAGTGTGTGTTGTGGGTTAAGGAAAATAAAACCATTTCCCCCCTGTTCCCCGCCGGGCACGGGCGTGCGGGGACCGCGTTGGGAACGGAGCCGCCGGGGGGGCTGCACCAGCACCGGGGCTGTCCCACGATCCCGGGGCTGGGCCAGCACCGGGGCTGTCCTGCGTGCACGGGACCGCGTCAGGAACGGAGCTGCCAGCGGGGCTGCGCCGGTGCTGGGGATGTCCCGCGCTCGCAAGGCTGCACCGGGAGCGGCGCTGGGCGGTGCCCTCCATGGTGCCGGACCCGGAAGCAGCGGCGCGGCTTGCTCTGTGCGGCTGGTGGGAGTGGCGCGGGCGGCGACGCCGGCACGGGTTTCAGTGGCAGCCGGGGGACGTGTGGTGCGGGCGGCAGTTGCGGGGTGGCGGTGGCCGCGGAGCGGCAGCGCCAGCCCTGCAGCACCGAGCACATGGTGCCCCATGGCCGCCGCCATTAGCGGAAGCACCGTCGCGGCGCGCGTGGCATTTTCCGGGCGGCCACGGTGCTTCCCGTGGGCCCCTGCGCGTACGGGGCAGGCCCCCGGGCCGCTGCCCAATCACCGGAGAGGCCGGCCCCCTTAGACCTATCTGCGCAGGCGCAGGATTGGGTCCTCCTTAAAAACGGAGGAAGGCCGGCCATCTTTCTTTTTTCAGCCTTGGATCTCAGAGGAGCAACACCGCTCTTTGCTGCTGCGTCGGAGCCGGCGTCCGTGTGGAGAACGGGTCAGAGGTTCCACCGCAGCGACTTGGTGTGTCAAAGCCGGGCAGAAGCTCGTGCTGCTAAAGGGGGTCCACAGACCGGCCACGTGCTTCTTCTAACTACCCCAGAGTCTCCCAGGGGCCCAGAGAGAGACAAGCACTATCTCCAGAGTGTCCTCATCCCAAAAACGGGCTCTGGGAAACTTAATTTGTATGTCTGTTTGCACTTTATTTGTCGGGTTTTTGTGTGTAAGTGAAATAAACTGTGATATTTGTGTGTTTTTCTTCATTTTGGGATGTGTTTGTGACTTCTCTCGGAATCTCTTGTCCAAAATCGCTAAATTTGTGGCAGAACCACGACAGTGTGAAATGATGATTCTTTGCAGGATGAATGGAACAGATTAAAGTTAACATTTTTTTCCAAGGAGAAATGTATCTGATTAAATGAGCAGATAAGAACAAGGATTATGGTGTTGGTATATTCAGATTCTAAGCTGCTCAAGCTTGTTGATGTGCTATCATGGTACAGTGAATGTTTGTGCAAGTGTGGTCCTAACTGTTTTTGGATTAATGAGACAAATGTAGTTGAAATTACAGTGTTGTATTTACAATCTGTGGCTGGAGCTGTTGAGACAATATTTAGCAGTATTTTAATGTTAATTTTAAAGTGTGTGTGTGTGGGTGCTTGGGCAAGTTTAAAGGGAAGCAGTGTTCAGGTCTGTCTTGAGAAATCAGTTCTGCAAAGGTAGCATAGCCAGACTTGTCACTTCCACAATATTTGTAGCTGGAGAACTTTGATTCATTACGAATGTGAAGTCACCTGGTAATGTGCCGCCTTCCAGTATGTAGGAATTAGGATAAAACATTTTAAAAAAATTGAAACACCCAAAAGAAATCTTGTTTGTCATTGTGACCTATCTGCTGGTTTGAGTTGTACTTCCCTTATATTGCTGTTTCAATTTTTTGATGCTTTGTTTGCTGAGGAGTTTTGGTAGATGCTCCTAATGTTATTCAGAGAACTCTTAATTGAGGTAGTTGTTCGGCTGAACTCATTTTTACTGTATTTTTCACTTAGTTAGTTTTTAGGGTTTTCAAACAGAAGTAGTAAGTTAGAATGTTGCCGTAGGAGAAAGATCTAGAGCTAAGTGATACCTGAGGCAGGAAGGCTGAATTCACAGGGTTGGTGATAGAGATTTAAAGTAATTGCAATTAGAAATAGCAGTCCTAAGTACATGACATGATAGTCTTATTTGAATTGGAAGAAAAAGACAAAATGCAACTTGATTAAATGAAAATATAAATCATTGGCTGTAGAACAAGTTGATCAACACTGTACTAAATCCTCCTGCATTTTTTTTTTATCCTGCTTATATAAATTAGATGGAATCACAGTTCTCTTTAAACATGGAAAATTCAAATTTCTTTATTCAAAAATTCAAATTTCAAATCTCAAATTTCTTTAACTCTTCCATGAATGATTTCCTGAATCAGCTGCTAAGATGCTGTTATATGCACAGGAAGAATTGTCAACTGGAATTTTTATTGTTAATTTAGAAATGTGTGGTCTAGATTTTTGTCAACCCTCTCAAAGGGAACTTGGGTGAGGCCACCAGAAAAACTTACTTAATCAACTACTTCTAGTAAAGTAGTTTGGTCCAAATGGGTTTATCCAGAAGGAAAACAGAACTAAATTTAAAACAAATAGTGTTTATGGCATATTTTGTTTTAAGCTGCAAATATAGGTACTTTGTGTTAATTAGGAAAGTGCAGTTTTCAAATACGTGCTTGTTATATAATATTCTTCTAGCAGATTAAATGTCCTTTAGTGAGTGGCTCAGATTGAAGTTTAACATCACTGTGTCCAGTTTGATCAATCCAGTGTCATTTGGGGTTTCTTTGTTTTGGCACAAGCTTAGTTTTTAATTACCAAATGTATCTCTTTGAGGAAGAAATCAATTTTAAAAAGTGGACAATTTTACCTGCTTACATTAATGTTCAGAACTATTTTGAGTATGATATTTAGACAAATTGTTTGGCTCTGTAATGAAAATTAAGTATTTACATCCAGGAACTTTGTCATTCTTTTTTCCCCATATTTAAATAAGGACATCACCTATGGAAGAGGTGGGAAATTATTTAGAAATTTACCATATGCTTGCATTAAGTTACCTGATTTTAGAATGTGAGTTGGAATGTGTAGAATCAGATTGGAATGTGTTGGGGTTTGCAGTCAACAGGACTGTTAATATGTAGAAGTAGATTTTGGGTATACATTTTGCAGACAACCTTTCTCTTTTGTTCTTATTTTAGTATTTCTGATTTCTTGAAGTTTTTGTATCTGTCCTTTCATGGCACAGTTAAATCCTCTAATATTTAAGTATTAGAGAGCAATGTCTGTTAAATGTTCTAAAATGTTTTCAAGAAATTTTTCTTGAGTAAAACTGGCATGTATTTGTTAAGTCAAATTTTGTTTTTAATTTTTGTAACTGGATAAAATTAGAGTGAACTTTTCATAATCACTATGTCAAGGTGAATAGAAGAAATAACCTCCATAATCCAAAATACTTGTCATCAGTAGCCATTTGAAAAACTTTTCTCCTTGGTGCTTTATATTGAACACTTGAAAACAAGGCCCTGTCTTGACTTGCTAATTATTCAAGAGAGGAAGATGATCTGTTATGGAAGTTTGAAGAAAACAGTACAACTAGGAAAAATACCTAGTAAGCAGAGCTTAGATGTTTCTAATATTTTATGTTACCTTTCACACAAACCACTTTATTTTACCACTGGTAAAAGAAACCTTCTAGTGCAGAAAAGAACAAAATAAAAACTGACATTGGAAAACTGCTGCTGCTAAATTCAGTTTCTCCTTCATTTAAGATCTGCTGACAAATATTACATTAATGTGACTGAAACATGTTTGTTTCTTTGTTTTTTCTTCAATAGCCCCGTTGCTTAACTTTTTCTATGCTCTGCTGGAAAGCAAAGATGTGATGTGTGCTTTCCCAGAACCTGTGACAGGACTATTTCAAACCAACATGGGCACATAGATCATGACCTCTTTGTGAGGAGCAGAGGGAATGTTAAAGTTTAATTTACTTTTACTATTTCTGAACAAATTTTATGGATTTAACTTTACACTGCTGCTATTGCTTGCTGTAACTGTATTCCGTAAAGATAATCAAGGGAGAAATTTCTTGGATGACATAAACCCAGCCATTTTTCAGATCATTAGCCAGTTTGATGCAAACTTGCTGATTTGGGATCTTTGAAATTTTTCACCAAATTCCTGAAGTTGAGAGTGTCAGCTGCTGCTCCACTGTGTGCCACTGCCTGGGAAACAGGCCTTGCTCACCTACCCCTCGGTAATATTTCAGCTGTTTCACAGATGTTTCTGTTCAACATTTGCATTTTGATGAAGATCCGTGGCCAAATGAGGGAGCAACTCTGTTGCAGTGATGAAATATTTGTATAGAACAAGATGTATTAAGGTAAGAAAATGCAACCCTAATGGAGGAAAGTGGTTTAATTTGAAAAGCATGATATGAATTGAAACCTAGACATCTGGAGAAGGAAATTGAGCTTGAGTATTAGCAGTGTATAAATGTATAAATGTATCGTTTTAATTAGTATTTTATTTTTGTTTCAGCTGTTGGGTTGAGACACCAAAATTTTTCCATCTGATTTTCAGAAGTATTATAAAATGGAAGTGTTACGTCTTGTGGAGAAACTGATTCCCTAGAGGAGAGCAAAATAATCCTGTATCAATACCTTTTTAAAACTTTTGCTCAAATCTAAAAATCACTCTGTATGGCCTTAGGTAAAAGCGGAATTTATCATAAGGAAATGAACACTCTTGAGCAGAATTATCTTAAGGGTAGACACTGTCCTGTATTCCATCATTATCATTGGTCACAAGTGTTCCCTCTTGTGAGTGGAGTGTCAGTCACTAGCATAATCTCTCTTCAGCTTGAAAGGTGATCCATATGCTAAATTAATTAATACTGTGTCCTCTATGTAGACATAAGTTGTATGAAAATTCATATACGAAATGTTTCATATTTCCTTCTGTATTTAAAAGAAGAAACAATTTTGCTGTGTATTTTCAGTTATAAAATATACCAATTGAGTAAACTTGATCTGAGGCACATTGGCTTATACTTTGGATCCACTGATATGTATTCAAATTCCCATATTACTTAGCTTTCATGCAGTCAAGAAAAGTTGAGTTAGGGCAAATGAGAGCTTCCTGACACCTTTGTAGAGTTTATTTGATACCTTGACTTCTTGTAGCATGCTGAACTTCTGATAGTTTGTATTTATCCCAGAGTTTTTAGATTCAGACTCTCTTGGAAGAGTAGGGTATTGAAAATGTTTTGTGGAAGTTTTCATCTGTGATTGTATAGGCATCCCTCTTATCTTTAGGTTTTCCTTGTCTGGCCATTGAGTTTATCTGAAATAAAGCAGCATATGCTCTCTGAGAAATGATCCAGAACGACCTTTAACCTTTGGCAATACCTTGGGGTAGGGCACAGATATGCAACACACGCATCTGCCCAAAGGCAGTGATTCAAAGAATTCGCTATTTGCGTAAATTAATAGGGTAGTACTTGAATAATCTTAAAAAATAAATCAGTATTCCTATAAAGGACTTAGTACTTGGTACAGCTGTACAGATGTGTGTTTGTAGAAGAATAAATTGGATACTCCTGTTGGACTGAGAGCTGAATGCATATTCTGAATATATAAGCCCATGCTGTTAACAGGCTGGTATGTTTTTTATGTTGACTGTATGTTGGCTTGGGAGAAACAGTGTTTGTTTAATGTGGTATACCTGACTGTCTTTAGTAATGCCTTGTGCTTCTAACATTGGTTAGTTTCTGAAGTTAAACTATACTAAGGCAAATTTTTCCCTTTTGTAGCTGAGCAGGCCTTTTTCACATGAGATCTTTTACTGAGTTGCAGTGCTGCATTTGTGATGCCCATTTGTGTGACCATAGGTGTCAAACACAGGCTTGACTCTTAAAAGAAGCAGTTCTGGGGGACTGTGAGTTTTTACAAATGTAGTATCTCTAGCAGGGGCAGAGAAAACACACTGTTGAAGCCAAGCTGCCGACACATTAGATGGCTGCAGTATGCAAACTGCATCCTTTAAACAGGTGCAGTAGTAAACTGATCTTGTCTTGTTGAGCTCTCTTTGAGCTGCTTTTAGTAGTTTTAAAAAAAAAAAAATTAAATTGGAATCATTCTTATCATGAGAGCTTGTTGAGTTTCTGGAAGACCTGTTGCTTACCTTCTAGTTGTAGATAATCTGAATATTTGTCGTGGTTTTACCACTAGAAGGTGTGGTACTGACAAGAGAGATCCAAAAGAAGCAACACACACCAAAAAAACAACACAAACAACAAGTTTTATTTTACACACACACAGAAAATGGACAATAAAAACGCAAAGACAGACAAATTAATCTCTTCTGGGGCCAGCAGCTGATGAGGGAAAATGCTAGGGTAGCGCTGGGTCTTTGCCGGAGACTCCTGAAAGACACCGGGAAAATTAAAGGACCGCGGCCCCTACCCTCCCTTTCCCCAGTAAGGAAATACCAACCGCTGATGGAAAGATGTGGTCCTCAGCCCGTGACGCTGTCGCTGGAGTTGCCGTTCTGCCCATGCTGCTGGAAAAATTCAGCGTGGAGACGACCGGAGATGTTGTCCCCACCGCTGCCGATCCCGAAAGAGGAAGATGGCCGCCGCACTCGCCCTTTTATAGGGGACCAATCTCACGCAGGCTCGGAGCCCATCCCGAGCACGAGTCGCCCCTTGGATTGGACGGTCAGCGCCCAGGAACCGCCCCTAGCGAGTGGTTCTGCTACGAGCCAAAATGGTGGCATGGCACCACATGGCCGACCCTGGGCCAGGGAACACTGGTCCCCCGCAACCCTGCTCAGCATCCCGGGGGGTCCCAGTACCGCCACCGGGCTGCCCTGACTCGTGCCAGCCCCGGGCCGCTTGCCGCGGCGGCCCCTTGGCTGCGAGAGGGCCACCGATAGCTCCATTCCACCCCACGTGCACGGGAGACTCACGGCACATGTGCGCAGTGCCGAGTCGGGCTCAAGCCGGGACTGCCGCTGCGACCCAGGGATGGGACAAGGGCACCTCTTCGCCCGTTGCTGGGACCGGCTCTGGCCTGGCCCAGACTAGCAAGAAGCACTGGGACAGGTCGACCCCATCCCCACCGGCTCCTGCACCTGGGCACAGCTGCAGGCACCCCCGCAGCATGGGGGACGCGGCTGCATGGGAGCCGCAGCTGCGGCAGGGACCGACCCCGNCGTGCACGGGAGACTCACGGCACATGTGCGCAGTGCCGAGTCGGGCTCAAGCCGGGACTGCCGCTGCGACCCAGGGAGGGGACAAGGGCACCTCTTCGCCCGTTGCTGGGACCGGCTCTGGCCTGGCCCAGACTAGCAAGAAGCACTGGGACAGGTCGCCCCCATCCCCACCGGCTCCTACACCTGGGCACAGCTGCAGGCACCCCCGCAGCATGGGGGACGCGGCTGCATGGGAGCCGCAGCTGCGGCAGGGACCGACCCCGGCACCAGCCACGTGGGAGCCAGCGGGTCCACACCGTGATGAAGCAGCCCCAGACTGGCACCCGCCGCTGTCACCATGGCAACCCACCTCAAACACACAGGAAAGTTTAAAACAGGCCCGTTCTCCCTCCCCTCCCAAAAACCTTCAAAAAACTCAAAGAAGCCCTTTCCCCATCCCTAAAAAGAGAGGAGAAAGATGGGGGAAGGGAAAAATGGTTTTAGCTGAGGTAACTTTTCATTTCAACCTACAACAATATTGTGTACAAGCTGCTTCCCAAGACAGCAATATGTTTTTCCTAATTGTTTGAGGGTCAACAAAAAAACCCTGCACTATATGCATGCATGTGGGAATGAAGAGCTGAGTGCTCATATTGTGAAGATTTTTTTTTTTGGTCCTGTTTTAGACCAGATTTTGGCCAATCTGGAAGAACTGTATATTGTCATACTTTTGCTCAACTCTTTCATCAACACTGGGGCAATGAGTGCCTCCATTGCAAATGTTACTTGGAGATACTGTACCATATATCACTCATTCTGTTGTAGCTTAGGGAGGCATTATGTAGGCTACAGTAGCTTCTGTTCCCAAGCAATTGCCACTTAAGTGTTTAAAAAACTTACTTTGTTGTGTTTTTTCCTGGTCAAGCTGAACTGCTGAATCTTGCCAACAGAATCATCTGATTTTTTTTTTTTTAATCATTTTGGTGAACATGAATTCAGATTCAGTGAGATGTAAAAAGTGGACAGGTGGCTTGGGAAAAGTAGTTCAGCATTTTCCAGCTTTTTGGTGTTTAACCAGAACTTATTATATGAGGGGTTGAAAGAATTCCATCTGTATCTGAAGAAATATGTAAGTAAAGAATTAGCTAAGTGGGATGGCATTTACCTTACTCTACTTCTGCTTTTAGTGTGTCGTGTTGGTTGTTTTGTTTGTGTGTTGTTTTTTTTAACTGAAGAATGTGATATGTTTAACTCTTGGCTCTATCTGCCTACTCATGTTCGACAATCAATATTTCCATTACCTGCTTTCTGAAAGGATACTGTCTCTCACATTATATATAATTCTAAAAAAAAT
Source organism: Neodrepanis coruscans (assembly GCA_013400695.1). Taxonomy (NCBI): domain Eukaryota; kingdom Metazoa; phylum Chordata; class Aves; order Passeriformes; family Philepittidae; genus Neodrepanis; species Neodrepanis coruscans. The sequence goes on from VYZS01038607.1 coordinate 12,103, forward strand.
GACAAAATTATCAGCAACTTGAAGGAAATAATCAATTATTTGCTCACTCTAGATGGCATCTGTGGTATAATAGATGAAAAAGCAATAGCTATCAAGATTAGTATCTGTCACAGCTGCTTGACCTAGTTTGGAGTAGCTGGGGGCACACTTTCTGGCCTGGAAAATCTGATTCATGTAAATATTTTTAGTTTGAGACTTACGAATAGAAATGTTATTAAAAATGGGAGATACAGGTAGATATTGGTAATTGGTAATACAGGTAAACCATTGGAAATAATGGGATACTGTGTGCACATGAAGTTTGTAATTCTGGTTTATCTTCAGCCTACTTGTCAAATTACCACAAATGATACTGTCTGGAACTGTTAGCAAAAGCTATTTTCAACCCAGTTCTTTATAATCTTAGTATGAATTAATATGAGTAAGATTCTGGGAAAAGAAATCATGAAAAATTGTTCAGGATTCCTTGTGGTTCTTTTTTGTGTGTGGGGAAACCAGACTTTCGTAGCGTTGTCTTAGTCTGTCTAGTGCAGAGTGAGGTTCTGCCCGAGGAGTCAGGTCCCAGGCTGAAAGCACACGTGTTCTCCAGGGTAATTTGGGTAGATGCCTTTGATGCTTTATTATGCAGCCTGACTGCCACGTGTTTGCCATGGGTCAGGACTCTTAGCATTGGCTAATCCACATCTGCATTCCTAGTGTGGAGTAGGCGCTGTCCTTCAAATCAGCATTGTAGCCTTGTAGTAACTGGTTTGTGTAGATGATGCCTGCTTGTTTCTTGGGTATGAATCCTTAGTCCTGCTCTGCTTTTACTGTGTTCTTTCACCCGGTAACTACCAGCAGTATAAAGCAATGGGTCATTTGGTTCTTTCCTGTAACGAAAGCTGAACAATTGAAAGGTTATAGATATTTTGACTGGGAGTACAAATAGATTATTTTTCTAAGTCTGAATACTGTACAGCATTTTACTGTACGTTTTGTAGTACTTAACTTGAACAGTTTTAGGCAATACACTTGCTTGGTACAGGTGCAATTGCAGATCTTCAAGTGTTGGTGAAAGGTCTGGAAACCAGACATTTATGATTCCTTGCAAAATCTTTGCTTTGTTGGAAAAAGACTATAGGCCCAAACAGAACTGACTTTTGTGAAAGTCCCTTAGTTATGAAAGTTAACTGTAATAACAAAAGTAAAATCCAAACCATATTTTAAAACAAACTAGAACTGTTTTCTTGGAAAATAATTTTGACATCTCTGCTGGGATTTGATACGTGATTTAGTGTAGGTAGGTAAATGGTGTTCTCAAAACATGTTTTATCAAACACTTAAGTCTAAGGTTTCCAAATCTTTAGGAATATACTCTTGTTGGACTGCTCTTTTGAATGTCAACTTACTTTGTTAGTCACTTTTCTTTTTTTGCCTGTCTTCATTTTCTTGTTCTCTTTCCATAGACGTTGAATAGAATTGTAGATCACTTTAGGTTGGAAAAGACCTCAGGAGATTTTCTAATCAACCTCATTTTAAACCAGGTCGAATGTTAACAGGTCTGGCTACTTACATGCTCTGGTGCCTGACCATTTCCCTTGCAGCATGACTGCTGCTTCTCACCCTTTTGCTTTGAACCTCCAAGAAACACCTAATTGTGAAGGTAGCATTTATATTCACCTTCCCTGCCTTTAGCCTTCTGTTCTGCTGGAGGAATAAAACCACCTGCTTCAACCACTTCTTGTGCATCATGTGCTCTAAGCCCTGGCCAACCTGATGGCCTTTCTCTTGGCTGTATCCCGCTCCATCTGTGGATATGACTGTGCATTCATTGATGTCTAAGCTTTCCTCCTGTAACTCCCAGCCAGCTGCAAGCTTATCTTAGCTTCTTGTTGCTGACTTCTGCCTTCTTTGAAACAGCAAACAATGTTTAGTATTTAATATCCGTTTACTGTGTGTCTTGTGCTGTGGAAGATTTAGCAGCTTATAAAATCATAGAGTTCTATGATTTTAGGTGGTTTGTATTTCCCAGGAGAGTTGATTTTTTTCTGCTACAAAGTATTATGGGCATTAATACAGGTCCATTACAGAGACTGACTTTCTTTTCTGTAGTCTTGTTGGGGGTAAGAATTGAATCCTCCTTCACTCCTGTGACAAGATGGTCAATGAAAACAGGCATCACACTTTTAGCATGGGTTATCTTTTTTGTTTGATTTTTTTTTTCGTTTTCCAAGATGAAAGTTCCCCTTAATGCCATTCCATTTGGTTGTGTGCCTGCCTGTGGTACTGCTCATACCAATACCCTGTAACTCTCACTATTGAGATACATTGCTTTGGGGCCTTGAGTTTTCAAAACATGTAGCTAGTGTTTTTATAGTTGGGTGTGAGATGAGCTGTGTTAAGTGTAGGATGTGAAAATGACTATATATTTGTTCCTCTCCTTTAATGAAGGGTGCCTGTGGGAATAGGATAAATAAGCAGGAACACAGTACACTACAGTGCAGCAGTGTGGGGGATGCAGGGTACTGTCTTCTGCTATGTCTGTAATATGCTGCTTATGCTATAGTTGGCACAAAAATTGCTGATCTAATTTGGGATTAACTGTACAAATATTTCTATTGAGCATTATATTTTCAAAGCAGCTTTAAGATAGATGTAACTTTTGAAATGCGTATCGTATAGGTACTTTGGGGTATTAAGACATACCAGATTATTGAGCATCTGTGTTGTTCAGCCTGCATTTTTTAAAGAAATGTTATGTTTTACTAAACTTAGTTTGTGTAACCGTAGTGTAGTGACTCTTTCCCTTGTTTGCATTTTCAAATTTACTTCCTTCCCTTCAATGCTAGGCTTGCTTGTATAGTTCTCTTCTTGCCTGTGTTCTCTCCCGGTTGGTTACTAGTTCTTCTTCCTTCTTCCTAATGTGCCTCCTCTCTCTCTTCCTGCTCCCTCCCCATGTTAATTCATATGCTTTTCACATAAACATTCATTAGTTCTGTGAGGGATGATTTCATGCTGGGTTACAGAGCCTGTTTTCTTTTACACACTACAACAGATCCAAAAACATGATTTGAAAGTTCAGTGGTTATCATCTGCAATTGGTATTTATTTGAGTTGTTTGGTGTTTTTAAAATGATTTTAGATAGTAGTTTTTTAAGTGCTACCTTATTTTTTTTGTCATTGTTGGCAAATGTTGCATTTAAGAATAGAAGTTCTCACTTTCTAATATGCACTTGCATCTTTAATGCCAAAACGTACAACTTGACATCTGTGGGATGTGTGTGTGTACCTTTGTATTCAGTGTGTGCTCCTGCCAGATAGCCTTGCACAAAACTGCTTGTGTTATTACTTAAGTGGGAAGACTTGAAGATCAAGAAGCTGCAGGGCTTGGTTTTAAATGATCTAGTTCAGAGCATGTCTCCTGCTGAGTAATATCCTGGCATTGTCTTAACAGCCCCAAATCATCATCCTATAATAGATAACTGTGACTTAAAAATGAGGTCATGAATGCCTGTAGTCATCACAGTTTTACTTGTAGATAAAAGAATGGTTTATCTCTCTATCTCATTACATTTATGAGTGTGGAAATCATTTCCTCCTTGTTTCCTTTAATATTTAAACATGGAAATAGCAACTTTTTCAGTTCTGATCATCTTAGTTCTGTGTATGTGGCAGCCATGCTTACCTGCTGCTCTGGCTGCAGCAGGGTCCTGTCTTTCAGGAGTGCTTCAAGATGAATGATTGTTCATAGCAAGATATAAAACTGTCTTCAAAGGTTAAACATTTGCCTTCAGATTAGATGAAGGTCGCCAATATGTCTTAGTAGCCCTTAGACAAGCAGGCATAGGACTTACTGAAATCTTGATTTTTATTGAGCTTTGGCCTTTAGCAGGACTGTCAGTGTGAGTGAAAGTTATTGTTTTATTTTGGGGGCAGTAATAGTTGTAAAATCTCATTGGTAGTATGTTGCAATAAGTTAAATTTCATATTAAATAATGGCAAGCTGTATCATATCATATTTGATTGTTAATATCGTTGTTCCTGTTGTATTTGTCAAGAAAGCATCATTATGTTTCTTCATCAGCATTTGGAAATAAGTTCTAGTAATTGTATTTTAAGTATAGCTCCCTGTGTTTATACAGGTGTGACAACAGCAGATCTAGAAGAAAGGGTAACTTTTTTTAACAACTGTTTGAAGAGCCGCTAGATTTTGTCTACTCTTAAGTCCAGGCTGAACAGAAATTGGATGGCTTTGTTTTAGCCACATGGGGGTTTTGTTGTGCTCCTAACTATCTTTTTTGTTAACAAACTGCTTTGTTTTAACTAAATTCATCTGTCAGCTTCTGGCACTCTCGATAGAGCTCATTTTTTAACTTGATGTTTCCTCTGCTCTTTTGACTATGTTGATTACATTGTATCAAGACTAAGCAGTGTTTAAATCTTTTGTTACTCACATTATACCAGTGACTAAAAGTATTTACCGGTCCATTACGAGGTCAGAAATCTGAGATTACAGTTAATTCTAGTCATAATCTTCCAGTAAAACTTAATTAAATAGTGCCCTCTAATAATTATTTTGCTATTTAATGCTTTTGGGTGTTTGAAAGCTGAGAGTTGTTAGTCAGAGATTGTGTAATTCATTATGGTACTTCTATTTCAGGGCCTTCTAAGGCACCTACAAAAGCAGTTGAGGACCAGGAGTCTTAGCTTACTCTTGCTCACTAGCAGGCTGAAGTTTCTATTACAAAGTTCTGGTAGATCGGTTCCATGGTGCTTTTCAATAAATTGTCTGTTTTCATAGAAAATATTACTATAAAAAGTGAATGCACTGAATTGGTTTGTTTTTTTGTTTGGGTATGTGATTGATCTTCATTCACAGAACTCATAACAATAATGAAAATCTCTGTATTGCAGATTTAATCCAGTGCACAAATGAGATGAATGTGAACATCCCACAACTGGCAGACAGTTTGTTTGAAAGAACGACCAACAGTAGCTGGGTAGTGGTCTTCAAATCTCTTATCACAACCCATCATCTAATGGTGTATGGAAATGAGGTAATACAAAAAATTATATGTTTGAGAACACAGTTGCAGCCCTTCATTCCTATAAATGTCAGTTAAATGCTTCCACTAATTGTTACTAATTGTAGTAAGAAAATCTTTATTTTTGCCTCTTTGTATCTAACTCTGCATGAGCAGGGCTCTCATTTTCTGTCTGTCTACTTTGTTTCCAATTTCATTTTTGTAATTCTAGAATCCAAATTAAGTGTCCTGAAAGCTGGAGGTACCTTTTGTCAGTGTTCTTATTCTGATGGTGAAACAAGCAAACAAAAGCAACAGAAATTAACTTGTATGGGGTTCTAAAAGCTGAAAGTGCAAGCATTTTTAGGTTCATGCTGTAACTAAACCTCTGGTCTTTCCTCCTAGATAACTTGATTCTAAATTGATTTCTGCCATCATCTCCTAACCTTTACAGTGAAGACAAATTTGTTGCTGTCAGTTGACTTTGAGTGTGTTATCTAAATAACACCAAATACTGTTCAAGAATTTAATAAGCAAAACCCCAAGTTACCCAAAAAAAGAATAAGCTAGTTTTGTTTCACAACTTTAATTCCTATGTGGCCTTATTTTTTAAAATGCCAAGCATAGCAGCAGCTTGAACTTTCTGCATTTATAAAAAACAAAACTGTATTTCTGAGGTGTTCTTAGAAAGTGTTTGCGAGCATTCCTTTTTACTGTGAACAGTCAGGATAAGGTAAGCTATATGAACTTTGGAATTAATAGAGAGGGCTTTAGAAAATCACGAAAACTTTTCATTTCAGGTTGCATTCCAAGTTGGTATAGGTTGTGGAACCGCTTCCTCTGGCTGACTGTGGGTTAGAGTGGGATGTTAAGTTTTAAAAAATTTACTGGTTTCTCTTGCAGGTTAGTTGCTTGTGTGGGTGAAAATCTATTCTGTGGCACTAACTGAGCCACAAGAGGGCAAACTTCTGTTGTTGACTTGAAGCTTTAAACTTGATCACAGGGATAATTGACACTTTCCAAAGCACAGTCTATACACTTTGCGTGTTGAGTCATATGAATTTTAAACAGATACCAATACAGTTCATAGTAATTAAAGATATTTCATGGGACTGCTGTCTGAAATACTTTCTATTTTGAGGACTGCCAAACAGATTTTGCTTGGCAAATGTGGCATAGAAGTAATGAGGGGAAGGTTGCTTCTCAAGATGAGACTTTTCACAGCTAGAAATAGTGCTTGAGCAACGACCATGGAAATTGAGTGCTTAGAGCATTACTTAGGTTGGAAAGGACCTTTTAAGAGCATCTAGTCCAATGCAGCACTGCCAAGCCCACCACTAAGCCATGTTCCTGAATGCCACATCTGCATGTCTTTTAAATACTTTCAGGGATGCTGACTCTTCCACTTCCTTGGGCAGCTTGTTCTAGTGGTTGAAATTATAAAAGTGTCTAGAAGTTTATGGAGAACATGTAAATTCCTTTGGAAAAAACTGAAGCATTTGGCCCTCCAGCTGTTGCTTAATTCGTTTATATCTAGGTACTGAGGGCCTTTACCCTTCTCTACAGTCTTTTTTCTATATAAGATATGTATGCTAATGAAAATAACGAAGTAGTTCTGATTAGTGTAACATGTACTATCTTTTGTCTTTTGTCAAAATGTTATTGCAAATGAATAATTTGTTTATTTTTATAGCAGCTCTATACAATCATTCATAAGACAAAATTATTTTTTCTCCTAAAGATGTGGTGACAGTGATCTGAAATGTGTCTTTACAAAATGAAAATAGCATCATTTACTTTGTGAAACATAATTTGGAATTATATATAACTAATGAGAAATNACAGTTACAAGAGCTAGAAACTCTTTTTCTCATTTGGCAATATTCGGGCTTTTTTTGTTTTTTTTTCATCTAGCGTTTTATCCAGTATCTGGCGTCCAGAAATACATTGTTTAATTTGAGCAATTTCCTAGACAAAAGTGGATTGCAAGGTAAGGCATCTTTTCTTTCATTAAAAGTTAGTATTTTGCTGGGGGGTAGTAAACACAGCTTGGTTACTCTGACGGACCATGTCGGTTAAGAAGTAACTTTTCTGTCAGTTTTACCTCAGATTGCATTTTTTAATTTAAAATGCAGTATTGGTATGGTAGGTGTCTGCTGGAGGAACTTGTTGAATCTTTTGGAAAAGGCTTACTTAAATGCTTCTGACTTCCTTAGTGAAATAGATCTGACTTAGTAGTGCTCCTGATTTCTGAAGAGATGGACTCATTTGAAGAGGTAT
>VYZS01038610.1:13403-39520 GCA_013400695.1 Neodrepanis coruscans
CTGCCCCGCCATGGCCGCGCCGCCCGCCCGTCCCTGTCCCCGCCGCTGCCGCCGCTGCCGCCGGCGGCCCCCCGGTGTCGCCGCCCCGGGGCCGATCCAGGCTCTCCGGGATCCCGCGAGATCCCGCGCTCCGCCCGCCCCTTCCCGGTCCGAAGCAGACGTGTCACCGCTCAGCCACCATAGACCCTGTGGCGTCACCGGCGTGCCCGCCCACCGCCCCGCGCCCGCCGATTGGACCGGCTCCCGCATCCCTGGAGTCGGGGTCGGGATCCCGGGATGCGGGAGGCCAGGAACGAGCTGGGGTTTGGGAGGGGCAGAGTAGTGCGGTCGGCCCGCTCGAGCAGGGCTGTCCTAGAGCACATGGCACGGAACCACAGAATCGTTCGTGTTGCAAGGGGCCTCTGGAGATGGTCAAACCCAACCCTGCTGCCCAGGCAGGGTCACCCAGAGCGGTGGCACAGGATCGCGTCCAGGTGCGCTCTGAATGTCTACAGAGAAGGAAACCTCGCGACCTCCCTGGGCAGCCTGTTCCATTGCTCTGCAACCCTATGTGTAAAGAAGTTCTCGCTCACGTTGAGGTGAAACTTCTTGCGTTTTAGTGGATGGCCATTGCTACTCGTCCTGGCACTGGGCACCACCCTCTTTGCGTTCGCCTTTGAGATATTTGTATGCATTAATGAGGCTCCCTCAGTCTTCTCGACTAAACAGCTCAGCCTCTCTTGCTAAGAGAGATGCTCCAGATCCCTAATCATCTTTATGACTCTCCACTGGATCCTCTCCAGCAGCTTCTTGTTTTTCCTGTACTGAGGAGCCGAGAACTGGACACAGTACTCCAGATGTGGCCTCGCTAANGTACTGAGGAGCCGAGAACTGGACACAGTACTCCAGATGTGGCCTCGCTAAGGCCAGGTAGAAGGGAAGGATCCCCTCCCTCAACCCGCTGGCCACACTCTTCCTGATACCGTTTTCCCTCCTGGCAGCAAGGGCACACTGCTGGCTCATGGTCAGCTTGTCTTTCAGCAAGACCCCCAGGTCCTTTTCCACAGAGCAGCTCTCCAGTAGGTCAGTCCCCAGCCTGTGCTGGTACTTGGGGTTATTGCCCTCCAGGTGCAGTACCCTACACTTGCCCTAGGTTTTTCCCCACTCAGTTCTCTAGCCTATTAAGGTCCCACTGAATCCATTCAGCTTTACAGGCTTGTGTCCTGGTGGTTCTTGAATATCTCCAGTAAGGGACATTCCACAATCTTTCTGTCACTGTGCACACTCACACAGTTAAGTTCTTCCAAATGTTCAGGTGGAACTTCCTGTGCATCAGTTTCTGCCTGTTGCCTTTCGTCCTATTGCTCGGCACCACCAAGAAGAGCCTGGGATAACGAAAGTATTTCAGACAATGAAGTTCTCTGGATTTGGAAGGTGAACCCTTAGTAGCCATTCATGAGAATATGCCCGTGTCTACAGCTTCATGGTCCAGCATACAGCCACTCATAACCCTGGGCTCATAAAAATCTTACAGCTTTAGTATTCATAAGTTTCATAGGTTGGGGCTGTGGGAAACTGTGACACAGAAGTGGTGATGGCATCGTGTGCAAGGGGAGCAATAGGCATACCTTAGAAAGAAAGGTGTTCCAACGTTAATGAAGACTGATGTGGGAACTGGAGATAAAGGTAACACAACACTGCAACCCATAAGTGGCACCAAATGTCCTGGTGCCATGGTATGGTAATCCATGAATGGGAGAAATATCTTAATTTTTCTGGGAAAGGAATTTGCATTATTTAAAGTGTTTTTAAGTAAAAGATCCTTTTTTTTTCATTGATACTCCTTGTAATCTCTTCCAGTTAGACCTTTGTAAAGTTCATAAGTGAAGTTTAAGATATTTCCTTTTATGTCTTCTGCTATGCACACTGAGTGTTGCACACCCTCTGCAGTGATAGCAACTCTTGCAGCAGCTGTTTTGGGAGATCCCTGAATGCATGAAACTCACCTCCCTCTGGGTTTCTAGTCCTTAATGTTTTACAGTGACTACCCATGTAGTCAGACCAATTTTGTAAGCAGGGAAAATGCTCTTTCTGCAGCTGTGCTCATCTGCTGAGTTTGTCACTTCAGTCAGATAAGGGGACAGAGCTCTTAAAGACTGTTACATTCCTACAGGTGTTGTGAAAGTAGCCTGTTGGATGAGGAAGGCTTGTGAGTGCACCAGCTTGAAAGACCAGCAGTGGGTGAGCCAAGATCTTACGAGACACAGTAAAATCCAGGCAGTGTGAGTAAGGGCTCTATAGAAGATCTCTGGTCTATGTGTTCAGCTGATCACAGGCGCCCAATCAGGAGGAAAACAGGCACTGCACATGTTGCAGATCATCAAATAACCATTTAATGGATCTTAATGCCATTGTTTTGGAGCCCAGCTATGGATTTTCTATCCATTGTAGGCAACATTGCTTCTTTGCCCCCTTGGTTTGTCAGGGGTTGGTTGCCTGTGGCATTAACTGACCTAGTGAGGGAATCTGAAGGGTCTGCTTTCAGCCTCATCCTATCTCTGCTTTCTCCCTGTCAGCCTATTCCAGCTCTTAGCCAGGAATCACAGGAAAGGAAGGCCTGAGGAAAATAGTTCCTACCATCAGCAGGTTTCCCAGCCAGGCTGGGGGATGCCCCATAATGGAATAGTAATGAGCAGAGACCATTCTGGCTTAAGTCCCAATGGTTTATTTGAGTGCCATTCCTTTCATACTTGATTTCCCTGGAAAAAGTGACTGTGATCCCTTGCTTCCCAGGGAAAAGGAAGAAGCAGTGTTGCTTTTTCCACTCATGGCCTGTCTGGAAGTTCACTCAGGTAAAAGCAGCCCCAGCTGCTTGGATTTGAGGAGCAACTTGGTCCACTGGAGGTGAAGATAACAGTATGGGATCTCCTGAGTAGATAACAATTTCTAACCTAGAGGAATTTAATCTTCCCCAAATGCTCTCAAAATATTTTAAGGACTCGTTATGTCAACTCACAAAAGTGCCCTTTTATGTGACACAGCTGTGTCATGTTACTCGCAGTTGCATTGGGCCTTTCCATGTGGGCAGGGTCTGCAGAGATGGGTTCTGCGGCTGTGGGGGCTGCCCCCAGCATCTCCCGGCACACTTCTGCCACGCCCCTGGCTTCCCTTCAGCAGCCTGGACCAGGTTCAAATTACTCAGTGTTACGCACATGGTGTTTTGCTCAGTGGTTTCACAGTCACCAGCACCTCTCCCGCACATCCACTGGTGATGTCTCTGATCTCGTGGGAGGTTGTTGGCTGTTGACCACCTCTACCAAGTGTGCACCTTCAAGATTTTATCAGGCTTAGTTACACAAAATGCAGGTGACTGAATTCAATCCTACCTTAATTCCTAACCACGCAAGCCAGGGACCCAAATAACTGGCAGAAGAAAGTGGTCTTGACAAGATTCCATAATCTCTGTGGAAGAAAAGGTATGACAAACCTGGTGTGGTGCCAAAGATGACAGTCAGACTGGTATAGTGAATAGGAATGATGAAACTTGGAACAATTCAGCTATAGGAGATACGTACTTTCCAAACAGAATGGAAGGCTTTANATCATCTTTATGACTCTCCACTGGATCCTCTCCAGCAGCTTCTTGTTTTTCCTGTACTGAGGAGCCGAGAACTGGACACAGTACTCCAGATGTGGCCTCGCTAAGGCCAGGTACAAGGGAAGGATCCCCTCCCTCCACCCGCCGGCCACACTCTTCCTGATACCGTTTTCCCTCCTGGCAGCAAGGGCACACTGCTGGCTCATGGTCAGCTTGTCTTTCAGCAAGACCCCCAGGTCCTTCTCCACAGAGCAGCTCTCCAGTAGGTCAGTCCCCAGCCTGTGCTGGTACTTGGGGTTATTGCCCTCCAGGTGCAGTACCCTACACTTGCCCTAGGTTTTTCCCCACTCAGTTCTCTAGCCTATTAAGGTCCCACTGAATCCATTCAGCTTTACAGGCTTGTGTCCTGGTGGTTCTTGAATATCTCCAGTAAGGGACATTCCACAATCTTTCTGTCACTGTGCACACTCACACAGTTAAGTTCTTCCAAATGTTCAGGTGGAACTTCCTGTGCATCAGTTTCTGCCTGTTGCCTTTCGTCCTATTGCTCGGCACCACCAAGAAGAGCCTGGGATAACGAAAGTATTTCAGACAATGAAGTTCTCTGGATTTGGAAGGTGAACCCTTAGTAGCCATTCATGAGAATATGCCCGTGTCTACAGCTTCATGGTCCAGCATACAGCCACTCATAACCCTGGGCTCATAAAAATCTTACAGCTTTAGTATTCATAAGTTTCATAGGTTGGGGCTGTGGGAAACTGTGACACAGAAGTGGTGATGGCATCGTGTGCAAGGGGAGCAATAGGCATACCTTAGAAAGAAAGGTGTTCCAACGTTAATGAAGACTGATGTGGGAACTGGAGATAAAGGTAACACAACACTGCAACCCATAAGTGGCACCAAATGTCCTGGTGCCATGGTATGGTAATCCATGAATGGGAGAAATATCTTAATTTTTCTGGGAAAGGAATTTGCATTATTTAAAGTGTTTTTAAGTAAAAGATCCTTTTTTTTTCATTGATACTCCTTGTAATCTCTTCCAGTTAGACCTTTGTAAAGTTCATAAGTGAAGTTTAAGATATTTCCTTTTATGTCTTCTGCTATGCACACTGAGTGTTGCACACCCTCTGCAGTGATAGCAACTCTTGCAGCAGCTGTTTTGGGAGATCCCTGAATGCATGAAACTCACCTCCCTCTGGGTTTCTAGTCCTTAATGTTTTACAGTGACTACCCATGTAGTCAGACCAATTTTGTAAGCAGGGAAAATGCTCTTTCTGCAGCTGTGCTCATCTGCTGAGTTTGTCACTTCAGTCAGATAAGGGGACAGAGCTCTTAAAGACTGTTACATTCCTACAGGTGTTGTGAAAGTAGCCTGTTGGATGAGGAAGGCTTGTGAGTGCACCAGCTTGAAAGACCAGCAGTGGGTGAGCCAAGATCTTACGAGACACAGTAAAATCCAGGCAGTGTGAGTAAGGGCTCTATAGAAGATCTCTGGTCTATGTGTTCAGCTGATCACAGGCGCCCAATCAGGAGGAAAACAGGCACTGCACATGTTGCAGATCATCAAATAACCATTTAATGGATCTTAATGCCATTGTTTTGGAGCCCAGCTATGGATTTTCTATCCATTGTAGGCAACATTGCTTCTTTGCCCCCTTGGTTTGTCAGGGGTTGGTTGCCTGTGGCATTAACTGACCTAGTGAGGGAATCTGAAGGGTCTGCTTTCAGCCTCATCCTATCTCTGCTTTCTCCCTGTCAGCCTATTCCAGCTCTTAGCCAGGAATCACAGGAAAGGAAGGCCTGAGGAAAATAGTTCCTACCATCAGCAGGTTTCCCAGCCAGGCTGGGGGATGCCCCATAATGGAATAGTAATGAGCAGAGACCATTCTGGCTTAAGTCCCAATGGTTTATTTGAGTGCCATTCCTTTCATACTTGATTTCCCTGGAAAAAGTGACTGTGATCCCTTGCTTCCCAGGGAAAAGGAAGAAGCAGTGTTGCTTTTTCCACTCATGGCCTGTCTGGAAGTTCACTCAGGTAAAAGCAGCCCCAGCTGCTTGGATTTGAGGAGCAACTTGGTCCACTGGAGGTGAAGATAACAGTATGGGATCTCCTGAGTAGATAACAATTTCTAACCTAGAGGAATTTAATCTTCCCCAAATGCTCTCAAAATATTTTAAGGACTCGTTATGTCAACTCACAAAAGTGCCCTTTTATGTGACACAGCTGTGTCATGTTACTCGCAGTTGCATTGGGCCTTTCCATGTGGGCAGGGTCTGCAGAGATGGGNGAATATCTCCAGTAAGGGACATTCCACAATCTTTCTGTCACTGTGCACACTCACACAGTTAAGTTCTTCCAAATGTTCAGGTGGAACTTCCTGTGCATCAGTTTCTGCCTGTTGCCTTTCGTCCTATTGCTCGGCACCACCAAGAAGAGCCTGGGATAACGAAAGTATTTCAGACAATGAAGTTCTCTGGATTTGGAAGGTGAACCCTTAGTAGCCATTCATGAGAATATGCCCGTGTCTACAGCTTCATGGTCCAGCATACAGCCACTCATAACCCTGGGCTCATAAAAATCTTACAGCTTTAGTATTCATAAGTTTCATAGGTTGGGGCTGTGGGAAACTGTGACACAGAAGTGGTGATGGCATCGTGTGCAAGGGGAGCAATAGGCATACCTTAGAAAGAAAGGTGTTCCAACGTTAATGAAGACTGATGTGGGAACTGGAGATAAAGGTAACACAACACTGCAACCCATAAGTGGCACCAAATGTCCTGGTGCCATGGTATGGTAATCCATGAATGGGAGAAATATCTTAATTTTTCTGGGAAAGGAATTTGCATTATTTAAAGTGTTTTTAAGTAAAAGATCCTTTTTTTTCATTGATACTCCTTGTAATCTCTTCCAGTTAGACCTTTGTAAAGTTCATAAGTGAAGTTTAAGATATTTCCTTTTATGTCTTCTGCTATGCACACTGAGTGTTGCACACCCTCTGCAGTGATAGCAACTCTTGCAGCAGCTGTTTTGGGAGATCCCTGAATGCATGAAACTCACCTCCCTCTGGGTTTCTAGTCCTTAATGTTTTACAGTGACTACCCATGTAGTCAGACCAATTTTGTAAGCAGGGAAAATGCTCTTTCTGCAGCTGTGCTCATCTGCTGAGTTTGTCACTTCAGTCAGATAAGGGGACAGAGCTCTTAAAGACTGTTACATTCCTACAGGTGTTGTGAAAGTAGCCTGTTGGATGAGGAAGGCTTGTGAGTGCACCAGCTTGAAAGACCAGCAGTGGGTGAGCCAAGATCTTACGAGACACAGTAAAATCCAGGCAGTGTGAGTAAGGGCTCTATAGAAGATCTCTGGTCTATGTGTTCAGCTGATCACAGGCGCCCAATCAGGAGGAAAACAGGCACTGCACATGTTGCAGATCATCAAATAACCATTTAATGGATCTTAATGCCATTGTTTTGGAGCCCAGCTATGGATTTTCTATCCATTGTAGGCAACATTGCTTCTTTGCCCCCTTGGTTTGTCAGGGGTTGGTTGCCTGTGGCATTAACTGACCTAGTGAGGGAATCTGAAGGGTCTGCTTTCAGCCTCATCCTATCTCTGCTTTCTCCCTGTCAGCCTATTCCAGCTCTTAGCCAGGAATCACAGGAAAGGAAGGCCTGAGGAAAATAGTTCCTACCATCAGCAGGTTTCCCAGCCAGGCTGGGGGATGCCCCATAATGGAATAGTAATGAGCAGAGACCATTCTGGCTTAAGTCCCAATGGTTTATTTGAGTGCCATTCCTTTCATACTTGATTTCCCTGGAAAAAGTGACTGTGATCCCTTGCTTCCCAGGGAAAAGGAAGAAGCAGTGTTGCTTTTTCCACTCATGGCCTGTCTGGAAGTTCACTCAGGTAAAAGCAGCCCCAGCTGCTTGGATTTGAGGAGCAACTTGGTCCACTGGAGGTGAAGATAACAGTATGGGATCTCCTGAGTAGATAACAATTTCTAACCTAGAGGAATTTAATCTTCCCCAAATGCTCTCAAAATATTTTAAGGACTCGTTATGTCAACTCACAAAAGTGCCCTTTTATGTGACACAGCTGTGTCATGTTACTCGCAGTTGCATTGGGCCTTTCCATGTGGGCAGGGTCTGCAGAGATGGGTTCTGCGGCTGTGGGGGCTGCCCCCAGCATCTCCCGGCACACTTCTGCCACGCCCCTGGCTTCCCTTCAGCAGCCTGGACCAGGTTCAAATTACTCAGTGTTACGCACATGGTGTTTTGCTCAGTGGTTTCACAGTCACCAGCACCTCTCCCGCACATCCACTGGTGATGTCTCTGATCTCGTGGGAGGTTGTTGGCTGTTGACCACCTCTACCAAGTGTGCACCTTCAAGATTTTATCAGGCTTAGTTACACAAAATGCAGGTGACTGAATTCAATCCTACCTTAATTCCTAACCACGCAAGCCAGGGACCCAAATAACTGGCAGAAGAAAGTGGTCTTGACAAGATTCCATAATCTCTGTGGAAGAAAAGGTATGACAAACCTGGTGTGGTGCCAAAGATGACAGTCAGACTGGTATAGTGAATAGGAATGATGAAACTTGGAACAATTCAGCTATAGGAGATACGTACTTTCCAAACAGAATGGAAGGCTTTATGATTGTAAAATGGGAACTGCAACGTAGCAGATACACCTACAGCTGTGGTAATTTGTGTCCCACATGTCATAACCTTCCTGATCTGTGAGGTGGTGGACTGCCTTCCTGCAGCTAACAGTCTGGAGAGCAGAGAACTCCAGAGATAATGTTTGGCCAGCAGATGGTGCTATGGAAATTATGCAGAGCAGACACTAACAGGTTTGTTCTACTCTAGGCTTCCACTGAAGCCGCAAATCAGAAGGGACTCTTGTATGAAGTCCTTATTCTTAATAGTGTAACACTTGAGCTGGGCACCTTTGAAAGTGGCCATGGGCAACTACTGCCTTACAATCTAAGTTACCCCTCGTGCAATTGTTGAAACCAGTGGAATACTGGGGCCCGTGGTCTTCTTGCTTTTTATTGGTTTGATTTTCCTGCTGTTTCATTACTGAACAGTTGCTAAGCGGTCATCCTCTTATACAGTATACAGTGGTTCTGTATCCTATTTCACATCCTTTTGTGTTGTTTTCAGTTGGTTCTGTGGTTAGGTATTCAGCATGCTGTAATGTGGTTGTTACAATCCATATACCACAATTTATAGGCTTTGCATACTCTAGCTATTAATGTTTAAGATGCTAGTGCTAAGTTTAAACTAACACGTTCTACAACAGTACTCCCTTTGTTTTCATTAACACTTCTGTCATATGGGAGCCAAATATTTGTAGCCCCTAAGGTGCAGTTGAGTACAGCAAGTGTTACAACATTGAATACAAACGAACAGTATTTCAAAGGTTGTTTAAAAAAGGAATAATCCATAAAGAATTCATTAAAAAAGGAATGATCCATAAAGAATTACTTTTGCCCAAGATCCTAATCTGGTACCCAGGAGGTGAGCCAATACTTCTTGGTGAAGTATTGGTGAAGAAGTGACCATACTTCTTAGAATCTTGCTGAAGTACTGTCCGATTGTACTTCATGCAATAATTTTACTTGCTCTCACAACTTCTGAACATCAGCTAAGGTCTTTCCATTCTGGTCAATGTACATGCAATAACTGGTAGTAATAATTGTACATGCTCCCCTTGTGAAGATAACAGAATTTGTCTACTCTCACTAGCCAGTGTTTATATCCACACACCACAGGCATGTCAGCCTTATCTATTTGCAATCTTTGGAATGGGAAAAACATTCATGGTTATTTCACAATTCAATTTTATCTGTAATAATTTTTGACAGGTAGGACAGGTATTAATAATTCTTTGAGCAGCTGCATGGACACCCAGGGCTTCCCATACTTGCTTTACTTGATTAGTGCTTCCATTCCTCCACAAGCTTCATCATGGAACCATCCATTTATAAAATATTTCTTTGGTAAGGTAGGTTTTGCCCCTGTTGTTCATATTCCATCTTTATCCTCCACTGCTTCCACATGATCTGCATTTAGAAGAGTTAGTTTGTATTTATGTGCTGTTTGGGGACACAAGTGTGTCACATAGTGCTTGTGAAGTAATTCAGCTTCATGTGGCACATAGATCATAACTGGGTGTCCTAATACTGAAGATTGACCTTTTTCCTACTATTTTAGCTGCCACTGCCACTGATCAAGTGCATGTTGGAGCTCCAGATGCCACTGGATCCAGCTGGACAGAATAATGTGCCTCAGGTCTTTGATGAGGTCCTAATTTCTGCATTAACACTCCACTAGCTAATCTTTTTCCCATCTGTATATACAAATCAAAATGCTTTGCATAGTCTGGAAGTTCTAAAGGTGGAGCCAAAGACAAGGCCCCTTTTATAGCTCTGAAAGCTTTTTCCCATTTTGGCTCCCATGTAGTGGGTTCTTCTTCATTTTTTTGTCGCTTCTGTCAGAGATTAGGTTATGTCCCCTAATCCTGGTATCCATGGTTGGCAAAAAACAGCTGCAGCACTTATAGCTGGGGTTTTTTTGTAACTTGCCAAGGAATTTGATTTATAACTTTTACTCTTTCTGTATCTGTTACTTGCTGTCCTTCCTTTAAAATGAATCCCAGATATTATACATCCATTTGACACAGCTGGAGCTTGGATGGAGATGTACCTTTCTTTGCTAAGGCAGTACATAGATATATATCTTTTAAACAGTCAGTACAATTTCTACTAGTTATTAGTAAATAAATAATTACATATTGCACTAAAACGGATTTACCAGGTAACTCAATATCCTTGAAATTTTTTAATATCTAAAAAATATGGTGGAAGCCATAAAACCCCATTAAACTCCCAGGGAAAATGAGCTCACATCAACTGTTTTCTCTTCCAAGTGAATTCAAACAAAGAATGTCCTCCTTCATTTGTGGGAATACTGAAGAACAATGCAGTCAAATCTGTAAAACACGTCCCCCAGTGTAAGATTTGCAAGACTGCAAGAGAGGGATCCGGCACTGTGGGTGTGAAAAAATTACATACTGGTTGTTACTCTTTAACCCGGAACAAATTGAAACCCAGGATCCCTATCTTTATCCAATCTGTTTTTTCTTGCTAGTAACACCGGGGTTTTATACAAGAATTCAGACACTTCCAAGATTTCTTGGGCAAGGTGCTGGTCTACCCGGTTTTGAATGCATTTCTCTGCTTGCCGGGGATGGGATGCTGCTTCACAGCAGAGGGCGCTCCTCCCTTTGTTTTCAGGCATATTTCAGCAGTCCCGCTTCAGTTCCGAATCCATTCTGCAGTTCTCTGGGCACCTGTTTCCAGGGTTTAGGTATCTCCAGGTGGGGATCCTGAGCTTCAGATGCTACGCATACTTCCACGATTGTCCAGTTGGTACCCCTGGGTGATAGGTGTCATTTTACATCCAGGGTTTGGAGGAGATCTCTTCCTAAAGATAAGCAAGGTGGGGACACTTCTACTATTACAAATCCTCCCTGCATCCGTTTATTTCCTAATATTGATAGTAATGGTTTACTTAAAACATGCTCTGCTTTTCCTGTTACCCCTTGAATTAACATCTCGTCTTGTGATATAGTTTTCTTTGGTACAAAAGTTAAAAGTGATAGTGTTGCTCTTGTGTCAGTTAAAAATTCAACTTTCTTTCCCTCTATCTTCCTAAGTATATGTCCTTTTTCATTCAACTGAACTCTTCTTTCCCATAGACTCCAAATTCCACAGTCTTCTGAGTCCCCTGCCTTCAGTCATTGAAGATTATTTCATGATTCGTGTCTTACATCTTCCATGTCCAGTTCCCTTTGAGGTCCCCTTGGATGAAGCAGGCATTTTCTTTGCCAGTGACCAAGTTTGCCACAGTAATGATACTTTTCTTCCCAGGTGATTTCAAGTCTTCTACTTCCTCCTTCAAATCTCTGATCTGACCTAACTCTGCCCCTGTTTTGTTCTCTCCAAGGGAGAAATCCCCTCCCTTATCCTTTATTGTAAATTCTGTGCCAATGCTTCCTCTAAAAAACTAGCTTCTTGCTTTTCCTGTTTCTTTTCCCTTGCAAGTTCAGCTCTATGTGTTTCCTCCCATCCATCAAATATAAACACCACATAAACATAAACATAAAACTTACTATGCTTATGTTTCATCTTGATGTAAAAAAGAAATTTTTTGCACTGAGAACAACTGCCCACTGAAGCAGCCTCCCCAGAGACGGTAGAGGTCCCATTGCTGAAGGTCTTCAAGATGTGACTGGACAAGGTTCTAGATGATGTTATCTAGTCTCCTTTCTCATGAAAGGCTGCACCAGATGAACTTTTGAGGTCTCTTCTGGCCTGGGCTGTTCTATGATCTCCTAAATTCCAGGGTTGATTAGTAAATACTAAAGGAGGAGCATTAGCTCGTCCTCCTCCAGGCTGCTTTGCAGCTGGATTTGGAAGAACATTAGTGTAAGCATTAGCTGGAGGCATGGCAGAAACAGTAGCAAAATATGGGTGAGAAGAAGGCAGAGAGGAGAATGCAGAGCATGAAGTAGAAGTTGAATCACTTAGGACTGTTGCGGCTAGATGCATAACCTAGGTTCTCTGTGAACTTTTCCAACCAACTCCTTTATAGCAGTCATGTACCCATTTGTCCCATGCCTAGCAAAAATCCATTTGATAAGGTTGTGAATCATCTAGAATATGTCATAGTTAAGTTAATTTCTTCTGGTCAAAGGATCCTTCATAGGGCCATGCCAACACCCCCTCAACCCTCTCCATGCTTCCAGTCATTGTCTGCCATTCACCCTGGCACAATGCTGTTGCTCAGGTTTTTGATAGACTTGCAGTGCCATCTGTTTTCCACCAATTTTCTAGTACCTCAGTTAAGGCCATCCCCTTCTATATTCTGTGTATATTCCCCATACCTGTATGCAAATTTTGTGTGCCTTACTCTGATCAAGCCATGCACTCCTACTGTGCTTCTGAGCAGGGACTTGAACCCACCTGAAGCCAGAATATCCAGAATTTAGTAGCAGAATTTTGGTGATAATGAGTCAGTGTCTCTTATCTCAAAAGTTCCCAGGTGAATTCACCCGACGCCAGCAGCTGGACATTTGGAGACGAGAGCATCCAGACATCCAGTGGTGGTTGCCTAGAGTCCCATCTGTGTTGCCAAACTGCTATGGAAATTACAGATACCAGCCACCATAACAGAGTTTGATTCTTGGCTTCCACTGAATCAATGGGCAAAAAAAAGATTTTTCTATGAAGTTCTTTTATTAATAGCACTACAGCTCAAGCTGAGTACCTCCAAAGAGGGACCCTAAACAAAGGGATTCCTGGACAATTAGTCTCTTACAGTCCAAGCTCCCACTCAACAAGCAACAGTTCAGGCCAGTGGTAATATTGGAGTCTGGGTCTTGCTTTGTCTGACTTGGTTTTCTTGCTGTTCCATTACTAAGTGGTCATCTTCTTATACAATATGCCATGGTCCTATATCCTACTTCACATCCTCTTAGGTCGGTTTTGGCCGTTCTGTAGTTAGCTAGTTGCCATGTTGTAATATGATTGTTATAATTCATGTACCACAACCTGTAGGCTTTGTGTGCTCTAGCTATTAAAGTTTAAACTGCTAGTGCTAAATTTCTACTAACTCTTCTACAGCAATGGCAATCCAACACAGTGCTGGGACATTCTCCAGCTCACGCTGTTGCAAAACAAATCTGATAAGAGGGTGATAAATTTACCATGATTTGCCAGTTTTATAGGTCTATTAGTTCCTAATGAAATGAAGTGTGATGTTATATAAACCCAGCATATCTGGGTCGTCAAAGCAACAAAAGAAGGCAGCTCTTAGTGTGTGGAGATGAGAAAGAGAGAAGATAACAGGTTTGCATGGCATATTTCATTGAAATGGGCATTGCTAACAAAATAGCTCTTTGTGAGTGCATCAGAGAAGAACCTGTCAAAATGGAAAGACAGACATGAGACAGGCAGCAGAGTCCACACTGTGTGTGTGGCTGGGATCCACTTCCAGCTATCCAGCCGTGTTGGGTGTCCATGCAGATCCCTGCTTTTGTTCTGCCCCTGGCCCACTCTGCAGGCAGTGTCACACAGGAGCCTTTGTGCTTGGCCCAGCTATTTTAGAAATGTTCTTTCTCTGTATCTGTCCTGTGACACAAGATGATCCATTCTCCCAATTACTTCCAGTCAACAAAAGTTTAGTGTGACCAGCCTGAAGAGCCATGAACCAAAATTAGACTTTCATGAAGGGAAGTACACTATGGGAGGGAAGCTGCCTGCAGCTAGTTCCATGAAGGCAAGTGAGTGCCTGCGCCCACTTCCCTGCAAACACCACTGTCCTCACTGGCACTTTTTATTGCTGCTATTATATTTATTTCTGACAAAGAAGCCAGATTAAAACAGATGGCCCAGTGATCCACACAGGGACCCCAGTGGACCTGTCTTCTTTGTATTTGCCTGTTGGTTTCGATGGGGATAAAAAGAGAAGTTGTCTAGAACTGTAGACTTGAGCTGTGCGACACATGTAACATGACCATACAAAGAAGAAAGGTCCCATCTTCTTGGGCTGCCCACTAGAATAGAGTTCTCTCTTGGCACTATCCCATTCTTGCACCCCCCCTCCCCCCCATCCCCCAATATCCAAATTGCTTCCAGACCGGGGTGAACTAATATTTATATCATATTCTCCTTGACATGCTTCTTAACATTTTGGTGCAATTGCCACAAACACCTCTGCTGCTCACGAACACGCTGGGCATTGGTCAGAAGGTGGTGAGCAATTGCTGTTTAATACTGTATGTCATCACTACTATCGTTGTTCTTTGCCACATCAACTGCATTACTGTAAAAATTACCCAAGACAAGCATGTCAGTGATGGAACCAGAACTGGCTTCAGGCAGCAACCCGTGCAGCTGCTCACTCACACTCCCCCAGGGAGATGGAGGAGAGAATCAAGAGAGTAAAAGTGAGAAAACTCATGGGTAAAGACAGTTTAAAAGGTAAAGCTAAAGACACACATGCAAGCAAAACAAGGAATTCATTCCCCACTTCTCGTGGGCAGGCAGGTGTTGTGCCATTCTCAGGAGAGCAAGGCTCTGTTACGCTTAATGGTGGCTTGGGAAGACAAATGTCATCACTCCAAGCATCCTCTCCTTTCTCCTTCTTCCTGCAGCATGACATGCTGAGCATGATGCCATATGGTATGGGATACCCTTGTGGTCAGTTGAGCTGTCCCAGCTGTGTCCCCACCCAACTCCTTGTGCACCTCCAGCCCCCCACACTGGTTGGGTGATGTGAGATGCAGAAAAGGCTTTGACCCTCTGCAAGCAGTAACTTTGACTCACTCAGCAGTAACTAAAACATTCCTGTGTTACCAACACTGTTTCCAGCACAAATNCTGCTCACGAACACGCTGGGCATTGGTCAGAAGGTGGTGAGCAATTGCTGTTTAATACTGTATGTCATCACTACTATCGTTGTTCTTTGCCACATCAACTGCATTACTGTAAAAATTACCCAAGACAAGCATGTCAGTGATGGAACCAGAACTGGCTTCAGGCAGCAACCCGTGCAGCTGCTCACTCACACTCCCCCAGGGAGATGGAGGAGAGAATCAAGAGAGTAAAAGTGAGAAAACTCATGGGTAAAGACAGTTTAAAAGGTAAAGCTAAAGACACACATGCAAGCAAAACAAGGAATTCATTCCCCACTTCTCGTGGGCAGGCAGGTGTTGTGCCATTCTCAGGAGAGCAAGGCTCTGTTACGCTTAATGGTGGCTTGGGAAGACAAATGTCATCACTCCAAGCATCCTCTCCTTTCTCCTTCTTCCTGCAGCATGACATGCTGAGCATGATGCCATATGGTATGGGATACCCTTGTGGTCAGTTGAGCTGTCCCAGCTGTGTCCCCACCCAACTCCTTGTGCACCTCCAGCCCCCCACACTGGTTGGGTGATGTGAGATGCAGAAAAGGCTTTGACCCTCTGCAAGCAGTAACTTTGACTCACTCAGCAGTAACTAAAACATTCCTGTGTTACCAACACTGTTTCCAGCACAAATTCAAAACACAGCCTCATACAGCTACTGTGAAGAAAATTAACTCTATTCCAGTCAAAACCAACACAGTAGGGAAAAGGAGCTTTCCTGGACAGTGTGCTGAATACTGCAGGTAGTTTCAGATGACAGTAATTTGAGGAGGGTGTTGCTGTTGGGAGGTGACAAAATCAGGAAATAGGTCCTAGAGCAAGTTGCTGGCAGCTTGTATCTCGGTATTGTAGAGGTTAGTGGCAACCCAAAAACCCCACAGTGCTCCTGAATAAAGTGCAATATCAAAAGAGCCAGGAAAGTGGGAAGGTAAGAGCTAATGCACCACATAAGTTCATTGTGATGCTTGCATTGTGATTCCCTGGATTCTTAACCTTAGCAGAAATCCAGTAGTTGAGTTACATAAGGAATCAAATTGGTTGGTAATTTAGCCTGCTTTGTTCTTTCCTGTTGCATGCTAGAGAGTAACTGTGGGAATGAAATATTGAAGCTGAGCAGTGCTTTGGAGATTGAGGGTTTCCACTGACCTAGGTCCAAAATGCTGCTCTTTCCTTCCTTCCTTCCTTCCTTCCTTCCTTCCTTCCTTCCTTCCTTCCCTCCCTTCCTTGCTTCCTTCCTCTGTCTCTCCTATTCTCTGCCTTTCCCCAGCATCCCACAAGGAGCGGACATGAGGGTTTTGCCCTTCAGGAGGTTCAGGCTTTGCTGCAGGGCTTCACAGGGCACTAAGGCCAGGAATATTAGCAATGAAAGCCAGAGAGTGCCTGCTGCTTCTCTGGAAATTGGTAAGTATTACAGTTAAATCCAGCAACTAGGACTCAGGGGTATTATGAGGATAGGCACAACAAAGATGCAGTAAGTGGATTATCTGAAAAGTCCTACCCCCTATTTTTTCCTCTGAGTTTCACATTTTTTGTTTAAATTAACTATTTATGCCATGTTATTAAACATGGCCTAAAAATGATGCAATAACACTGCCTTTAGAAATGAAAAGTCATTTGCAAATTATACTTAACACTTGTCATTCAGAGCTCTCCAAACACTTTCCGTTTTGATAGTTGACCCTGCAAACTGGGGAAGACAGAAGTAAGTCACAAAGATTCCTGCAAGTTAAACTAGTTTCCAAGCTGATTATGAAGCTTAGAGCTCAAATGGTCTTTGCACAGAAGCTCACAAAATACCTTTTCTTTTTAAAGGGTTATCACCACCCCACTCATTTTACCTCTGATTTCACATTAGAGGTATTGTTTGACTAAACTCTGCTGTTCTGAAAATGCTCAGGAAGTGTGATATTGTGGTCCTTCCCACAAGCCTGCTCCACTGTATAGCAGCCTGTTCACCATGTCTGGCCTTTGTTAACGAATGTTGCTTGAATGTTTAAGAGGGGCTTTCCTTGGCATTTTATTTACTCCTCAATAATATCAATCATGCTGCCAGGTGAAATTCACATTGATACCTTTGCCTGGCTGCTACCAGTGCAAGTTTTGTTGAAGAAATGTTGTAAAACCATCAATGCAATGAATCATAGAATACAACCATAGAATAGTCTGAGTTGGAAGGGATCTACAAGGATCATAATGTCCTACTCTTGGCCCTGCACAAGACAGCCCCAAGAACCACACCGTGGGCCCGACAGCATTGTTCAAACACTTCTTGAACTTTGTGAGGCTTGATGCTGCTACCACTTCCCTGGGGAACCTGTTCCAGAGGGGAGTCACCCTCTGGGTGAAAAACTTTTTCCTAATATCTAACCTGAATCTCCCCTGACACAGCTTCATGTCATTCCCTCGGGTCTTGTCACTAGTCACCAATGTTATGCAGTCTTGTGCTGGCTTCCAGAGGGTTTTTATCAGTTGTCATTAACAATTTATCATTGATTACAGTTCTCAGATTTACTTTGTCCTTTGCTTATTTTTAAGGGCAAGAGTGTCTGAGATTAGATGAACATGTCAGAGTGCAAAGGATAAAAATTGCTTTTCATTAAGATTAAAAAGCAATTAATGCCTAATAGAAGTCATGGCAAAAATAAAAGGGACTTTGAAATTTGTATCTACCGGCTGAACAGATCTACATCTATCATCTGTGGCTAAGGCTGACACCTGTTGATATATACCCTTGATATAGAAAGCAGAACTAGAGAAGTCACAGGGTCACAGGAAATGATCAAGGAGATCAACTGAAGATCATTTTACAGGGAGCAAGGAGGCACACTGGGACCCAACAGAGGAGGTGGCTTAGAAAGGGCATGTCAGAAAACTGATAAAGAAATCAGATGGACAATAGATCCATGGATGGATACTAAAAGGACTAGGCCAGAACATATCCCTAGCACCAGAGCACTAGAGGCAGCAGAGAAAGGGGGCAATTGAGTGTAGGACGTGGCAAGGCTCGTGTACTCTTGTGTATTAGCCTCTGCCCTGTGAAAACACCAACATGTGTGCTTGTATTCATGTGATTTCAGCCCACTTCTGGTAGAGAGGTTTCTTAGCTTCAAAAAATGACCTTTTTTCATGAGCAACCTTCTTATCTGCAGTGCAATCTCTTGTAGACACTTTGACTTTGCTGCTTCTGCATCAGGAATGTCCAGTCCAGATCATCTTCTTCAGCCAAGGTGATTTCTGCTTCATTCTAACCATCCCAGATGAGATCTTTCATGCAACAGGAATTGGCTGTGAGATCAGTCTGGCTACACACAGTTCTGTGACGCATATTTCTATGCTGTCCATGGTAAAAGATGGGAAATATGTAACGAATGAAGAAGGGGGTGAAGCCTCTTTTCTAAGCAGTAGAGCCAGAGTGTGCTCTGAAACTGTCTCAGTACCTCACATCAGCAGACCAGCCTGTGACTCTACCAATGTGGAGCAGCTGCAGGTGAGAAGCTGGGTCAGCACATGACAGAACAGCAGCTTATAGCTACTCACCTCTGGTCATGATGAGTGTCTGCCTAAATCATGTACCCAGGGCACAGAAGTAAGATGGCCTTTGGTACCAAATTCTGGTCTTCTGCTTGCTGAGCTAAAATAGTGGTCATGGGTGTTTCAGGCACAGAGAGCAGAGAGTGCAGGTAAAGATTTAAATCGGAGAGATTTCACCCAGCCTAGCGAGAATGGGGACATGCATATCTTTGCTATGAATAGTGCCAGACCACGAGTCCAGGCAGCCCTGACCACATAGTGATTAACTATCATAGAAACACAGTAGCTCCAGCCCAGGCAAACACAACTCTCACAGCTGCAATGGGGAAGGCATGCCCAGACAGTGGGCAGCCTTGCTGCTCAGCAGGGGTGCATTTTAAAGCATTTGGTTTTTTTCACCATAATGTCTGTCAATCTGTATGAAGTAAAGGTCTGGTTTTATGTTTATGTTTCCTTCACTGATTTCCAATTGTGGGTTTTTTTGTTTGTTCGTTCATTTGTTCTGTAGCTATCAGTCTGACGAACCCAAATCTGTTTTCTATTCTTATATGTCAGGCACCAGGTGATAAAGATCTGTAAACCAAATGCAGAGGCTGTGCAAACATAATGAAAGGAATAATGTGATTCTGTACAGCTTTTATTATCATTCCCCATGAAAGCACTGCACTTTATGACAAAAATCTGCAACCTTAACCTTTTCAAACATGGGCTACTCTAGAGAGTTATTACTTTGGTGAGGCGAGGATGTAAGGTTGATTTGTACAATATCATCGTACCATAGTGATGTTGATTCCATTACCAGTGTTTATTTTCTAAGCTTTTCTATTTACAGGTCATTTACCTTTTTGAACTACCATAGGAAATGGAAGGGCTGTGTTCAGTGCCACATCCACAGCTGTACTTGGGCCCCCCCTCTCCCCATAATGACATACACCCCCTGCCCAAACTGCATCAAGTGTTTGACATTATTTCTTCAGTTGTGTAATGCTCTGCATTTTGCTGCAAGATAATTCTCTGATGCAGTAAGGAAAAAGGATAATGAACTAACATATGTTTTTGTATGCTCCTAAAACCTAGTTTAAATTGATAGAGCAGATTTTTAAAGATCAATGCAAGGGTCTTTAGTGCACTTCTTCAACACTGACAAAGGATTAACAGAGACCAACACGACGCTGAGACTTTGTGTGTTATTGTTTTTTTTTTCACAGCTGAGCTATATATCTCCAAACACCAGGGTTTCTAATGAAAATGATATAGCCCTTCACTGTAGCAACTTAGAAGAGCAATGCTATGATTTTAATAAAGCTGTCAGATTAAGTGACTGCATGGTTACACCATGATATTAATACATATTCTTAACTGTCAATTAGTTAACTGGCTAATAAAAAGAACCTAGCTTATAGGATTTTACTAATGAATATAATGCTTTGTTTCTGGGCAAAACATATGCTTTGGATATATAATTAGAAAAAGCTCCCCTCTCTCTCCCCCATCGAGAGAGCATGTGCAGCTGAATAAAGGAGCTCATTATACCTGTGAGGGGTCAAAGTCTGTGGATCTGTAGCTTATGGTATTATGACAGATTACAAAATCACTCTATTATGTTAGTCAATCTGTTTCCAAGCACAAACTAGCAGGGAGCAGGGCACTAGAACCTCCCAAGCAGGGCAACCGTTGACTGTTCCTGGCGGTTTTATGATGGGTCAGCTGGCAG
Organism: Neodrepanis coruscans; assembly: GCA_013400695.1. Taxonomy (NCBI): domain Eukaryota; kingdom Metazoa; phylum Chordata; class Aves; order Passeriformes; family Philepittidae; genus Neodrepanis; species Neodrepanis coruscans. The sequence continues at coordinate 33,700 of VYZS01038610.1, forward strand.
TGACACCACCTCTGACAGCTCACGTGTCAGACCTTCCCTGCCTGACTTCTGCCTTTGTTATCACAGAGCCTCTTCACAGACAATCAATCCCTGTTCAGGTTGCAAAGAGCTCCCAGTAACAGCTGAAAAAAATCTGAAATCCATGTGTAGCCGTCACTTGTGCTAATGAAAGGGGAAAGCAGAGCACTTACGCTCCAGCTAACCTCTCTCAGTCTCTCACCTTAAAAAGAAAATAAACTAGAAAATTTTAAGTAGAGAGGGGAGCAGCTAAACAGCAACAGCTGGGAGGGAAAGCATTGAGTTCAGCTTTGGTGCATACATCAGTTTAAAAGGAAAACAGTAATTCATATGCAAGATAAAGAGATTTCTGACATGATAGAGATCCTAAGAAATATTTGACTTTCCTAATCTTTCAGGGAAATTATTCTGCCGGAAAGTCTTATTCAGTCAACTCAGCCTAAAACTCCTTGGTACCAAGGGGAAAGAAAATCGTCTTGTATTTGAGAAACACAGCAGTAGTCAACACTGAGGGTGCATACTCTTGTGACAGACTGCAACTTGCTGAGATCCTACCAAAGACAGGTGACTCCAGCACTACTTTGGGCTGGTTATTTTGCCCTCACATCAGTCTGTCAGCTGCACCAAAGCCAGGAAGGCCCCAGGGCTGCCAGTGTGGCACAAAAAGACTTGGAGATAAACCAGAACTGGTAGGCTGGCTTAGGTAGCCCTCTAGGACCAGAACTAAGAAAGCCACATTTGTTCTCTCTGGTGTACAGGAAGATGCAAAGTCTGACCAAAGCTTTTCCTGCAGTTTGGGCTTTTGCAAGCTCCATCATGTGGGATTTTGTCATGGCTAATCAATGGGGAGGTCAGGCTGCTGCCTTTATGAGGGGTAATTTATAGGTAATGTCTTTCCTTTCCTCAGCAGCCCTTATCTTCAAACTTATAAGAACTCCTATCTCTTTGTATGTTCTTCCTTGAGTCCAGTTTGATTAAGATTTGCCAAGAAAATCAAAATGGAGGAAATCACAATCTGCATTCAAACCCTGTAAGATAAAAGATTGCTTTCTTCAGGAAGCCAGTCTCAGAATGTGCTTGCTCTGTTATTCATTAAGAGCTTTTTTCCTTGAAATACCATGTAGAGAACACAATTTTGACCATCCCGTGTTTACAATAGGCCCTCAGTGCCTCCCTGCTCACCCTGGACTGGGGTTAAGAAGCATTTAAGGAGCTGTTTGGCTATCCCTGAAGCAGACACAGGGCTGCTGGCTCCTGCGCAGTGGATTGCCCAGACATCCAGGGATCAGAGCAGGAGCTTTGACACCAAAGCTACAATGTTCTTCCTGGAGACACCCATGTTCGGAGCCAGGTGCTACCAGAACTGCAGCATCAGGAGAAGCCACAGCCCCTGGAGGACACAGGGTGGCCAAGACGAGATTTTTTTGTAGGATTATGTTGGACACTATACTGCCTCAGCAAGGAGCTGGGCATGGAGTCTGACCTCCAGCAGTCCTTTCTCAGCATCTTACTAAAGCCGCTGGGTTCATTTTCAGAGGTGCCCCTGCAAAAGCAGGTAAGTGAGAAGTTCAGCATAGACTTACCTTGGGGCAACTGTCTCTGGGTGGCCCTGTTTGAGCAGGGAGGTCAGACCAGGTGACCTGCAGAGGTCCCTTCCACCCTCAAATATTCTGTGATACTGTGAGGAAGACCATTATGTATTTGACATATAAAACAATACTGAACTGTGGATTCATTTCATACCCCACATGAAATAAGGGCTGTGATTCCACAGAATGACAGAATCAGCTAGGTTGGATCTGACCTCTGAGATCATCAAGTCCAACCTTTCACCTTGACAACTAGACCTTGGCACTAAGTGCCACATCCTGTCTCTTCTCAAATATCTGCAGGGACGGTGACTCCACTACCTCCTAGGGCAGCCCCATCATTCTCTCTGTAAAGAACTTCCTCCTAATGTGCAACCTAAACCTCCCCAGGCACAGTTTAGAACTGTGCCCTCTTGTCATATTGCTGGTTGCCTGAGAGAAGCGACCAATACCCACCTGGCTACAACCTCCTTTCAGGCATTTGTAGAGAGTGATAAGGTCTCCCCTGATCCTCCAGAATCAAACCACAATTGGAGTGATAATAGATGAATCTCCAAAGCCACCCTGGGTGCTCACAAGTGAAGGGCTGCTTGTGGACATGGCTGAAATGCTGCAAGGAAGCACTAGAGGGAAGATGGAAAAATGAGCAAGGGAAGCTGCTTACAGGACACAGTGAGGAGACCCAGAAGCCATGCTGGCTCTCCTGCTCTGAGTGGAACACCTCTGGGAAATCCAGTCCTGAGTGACCTGTGCACCTCTCAGGGCTCCTGCTTCCCCCTCCATGTGCCTGCCCATTTCAGCAGTGATTTCCTTAACACTGCAGCTCCCTGGGCTCCCCAATGGTTCCTGGTCAGAGCCCTTGTGCTGGCAGCATGTGACCATGGTGACTGTAGTTGTTCTGGGACCTGTAAAACGATCAATGTTAACCCTTCCCATCAATTTCTTCTGGCTGCACCTGGGAGATGCTTTGGATTGCTTGGTGTTTACTGAGTGATCATGCCATGACCTGCTTGTGGTAATAAACTTCATTGCAGTTGTAAAGCACCTTCATAATTTTAACTTTTTCATTTTCAATACCCCTCCAAATTAGCTGGAAAAGCTCTGAAATAAAATACAGGATGAAAAAATAAAGTAGGAAATCTCTTGTTTTCTCTTTGAACCATCAGCTCAAGTAAAGAGAAGGAGAATTTCCCATAATCGAGTTTTCCTGTTATTATAACAAGACTGGAAGAGAACTCCTCCTTTACTGGTGAGCAGCCTTTCCTGACAATTTGTCTTCTCAAATACTTTCATAGGTTTTCATACACATTTATCCCATTTCATTGCAGAACATACACCATTATTGGTCATACAAACACCTTTTAAATCCCCAGGGGCTGAGTCTGGGCATAGCAAGAGTCAGTTCATGTTCTTAGAGATCAACAGAGCAACATTAGTTTACACTGGGCAATGCTCTGATGCATTGGCTAGCAGCCAAAGAGTTCATGACTTTTACATGTTTCAACAAAAGGCTTTGAAAAGAGCTTTTGATATGGTTATGTGGTGAAAGAGATCAAATGCTTCCCCTTTGCATTAATCCTTTTCATGTTTTCGGTATATAACCTAATTTTTAAAAATCTCATCTTGCAGGTGTTCAAGCACATGGTTTGAGAAACAGTTAGTTGGGGCATACGTTCTCCTGAGGCAATGGCATAACAAAAATGGCAGCGGTTTAGGAAATCCCAGCCAGCGTAGAGAGGAAACAAAAAATGAGGAGTCCTACCCATCGCACCAGAACTGGAAGGCACAGCGGAGACAGGACCCTGGACTAGAGATGACCCACTACAGCAACTCATGTTCTTCAGTGGGCATTGTTCTTATGCTGTTGTCACCTCAAAGCCCATCCCTGGAAGGTACAGATGCTCAGGGCATGTTTCAATGACACAAGAAATGTATCGAAGGAGCCCCACTGTGCTTACTGTTTATGAGCACTGTGTTGTGCTGCTCTACCAGCTGTGACCCTTCCTGGCCACTCCCAGGCCCATGCTAGACTCAGGCAGGTATGGGTTTGCCACTGTGTGCAGTGCCAGCAGCTTTCCTCCTCCCAGAGTGGGACAAGGGAAGAATGGCTCCTGCTTCCACAGGGGCAAATCTTGCATGAGTCCTTCTCACAAAGCAGTAGGGGCAGGAGGGTTTGCCTGAGGGGCGGTAGAGGTTGGATTAATTAACCAACCACTCAGCACTTATTTTCTGACCTCTACAGCCTCTTTGTGAGCCCCAGACCACACTTGTTTGTATGAGTCTGGCTATTGTACATGTGCTGGGCTTTACTGCTGCCCACAAAATGAGATTTACTTCTAAGAAATAACAAAACCCAGGCAGGCAGTCATACTCTCTTCCTCTATCCTGGGTCTTTGATTTCTTTTTAAATGACCTCTAAAATATTTTCCCATTAAAACAAGGTCTATTTTTAAGCTACCAATGTCATTTAATTAGTCATTTTGCACAAGAAGCACATCTGACTGGAATTTGTGCTCTTTTTATCCCCTTTTAGCAGCATACTCATTTTTTTCTACCAGTGAGTAAGATGGGGTCTCTTAATCTTAGATTTAACTATCTCTACATTTTTTTTTCCTCTTTTACCTCATCTTCCCTCTCTGGAAGTGAGTACAATAGAGAGTTTGTGCACCTCCATTTCACAGACTAACTCATGGAACAGGAGCTAAGAAGTAATGCACTCTGAAATCAAGAAGGTGTACTTAAGAGGAAAAAGAAATAGATTCTAAATATTTATTATGTATTTTAGACATTTTCATTGATTACTTCTATACTTGTACCTGCTGCTTTTTGCTTATTGTCTCCTTGGAATGAGCTTCTAGGTTAAAAGTGTGAGTTTCATAATGTCAGACCATAAAGATAACTTACAGTTTGATTTCTGCCCCAACAACATAAAGGATGGTGCTATTCCTTTGCTAAGCTCTCACATCTGGGTGAACATAAATTTTCAGGGAAAACAAAAAAAGTGCAGCTCTTGTATCCAAGTGTTCAGAAATAAAAACCATAGCAGAAAACATGGTTTTGCTCAGCTTAAGTGCCTTCAAGATCTTATAGCTGATTGAGAAGAGTTAGTTCAAGCACAGAACACATGGGTCACATCTGACATCCTTGTGCTGAATGGCCACATATCCAATGCCCTGTGATGTGGCCATTTTGCTTACAGACTTCTACATACAGCAGCAGCAAAAACCTTGAGAAGGTGAGAGATCAGACAGAGAACACCTGTATATGCTGTGCTTTTTCCTTGAGGTTACCTCTATATATGTAAGACTGCTGACTGCTGTACAGCAAGGTGTGCACTGCAGGGCAATTATCCTACCTGGGAATAAACCCCCAGGCCCAAGGGAGAAGCTTGGTCCCCATCCCAGAGCTGTAGTCCCACTGCATCTTTGTCAGAAATCAGAGAACACACGGTTTAACTTCTGGCCTCTTATTAAAGAGGGTTGCTTTCACTTGAAATAAAGTGAGCATCTGTATTCATAAGCAGCAGAAATATGTCCCTAATGCCAGTCACTGAGATTCAGCTTTTGCTGAATCTGCCAAGGAATGCAAGAGAAAAGGCATATGAAGAAACTAGGCAGGGGAAGCCCCTTTAATTGCTCCATTTTTGAAGTGGTTCCTCGCTACTCAGCCATTTTGTGAGACAGACACATGCTCCCCAGGAAGGCTGACACACATGGGGCTCTGAGTCAAAGCAGCCTCTGCTACACAGCCCTTAGAGGAGGTAGATAGCATGCATACTGATGGCACTGCTTCTCAGGACTCTCTAGGCCTCTACTCAAGTGTGAAGCCAATGATTACTGGTTTTATTAGTGACCTGGACATCTACTTACATACCAGATCTTCCTTATGACACATCCTCTGGTGTCTGTGACCCTCCTTTATGTATGGGCAGTGGGAGCATTGTTAGAGCCCCTGCAGCAGCTGGACAAGGGAAGAAGCCTATGGCTGAGCAAACTACAAAGGGAGGCCAGGTGCTTCTGCAGAGAAAATGAAACCTGTCAGTTTCTGACCTGCCTCTAAACTAGTCACAGGCAGGAGAGAAGAGCCTCCCTACTTTCTGTTCAAGAAGAGCTTCATTGAAGTTTGCTTACTAGCTTTGTGGACAGCTTTTTTTTCAGACCTGTGCCCTGCAGGTGTGCAGGAACAGCCTCTGCTCACTAAGGGCTCCAGCACCC
>VYZS01038610.1:40098-56724 GCA_013400695.1 Neodrepanis coruscans
CCCTGGAGCCCCCTGAAAGCTCGACGATTTGTAGCATTCAGCAGCTGTTACTGGGAAGAAAATCTCTGTGTTCGGGTGTAAAGCTCTTTTTGAAGTATTTGGATACCAGACAAAGATAAACAACACTTCCTAATAAACCACCATCTGCTTGTGCTGAAAAACATTAAGTGTTAAAGGGATTCTGCTGCAAGATCATCTTTGCTCAGCACTTTGGGAGACAGCCTGTGCAATTTGCTTTCATCTCTAGTAGTTTCTCTTGCCCTCTAAGGTTACAGACTTCTCTTTTCTTTCTGACCCTAGTAAACGTGAATCTCTGCTGTCCCTCGCAGTCAACTGAATAAAATATTCTCAGGGAAAGCTGCCAAGGTCACTTGTGGTATTGTGAGAACCCAGCTCCCACCTGGTAAAACCACAGGAAGCTGCAACCACCCTGCTTGAATCAGGATTGCAGATATTAAAGACAGAGCAGCAAATACCGTGTACAGAAACCCTGAAATGGCAAATGTTACTCCATCATATTGCAGTAGTACAGAGGCAGAACCACCCAACATCACGGATTTTAATGCTGGGAAATGTGACACCAAGTCCCTGGGAGAACAGAACACCTGAAAGGTGATGCCTGTAGATTTTAAAGTCAGAAAAAACAGTCAGAGAAGCTGAGGATGGTCTGGTACATCAGCATCAGTCAGCAGTGTCAGGATACTTCCCCTTGCATTGACCCTAACAACCTGTGATTGAGTTGAAGCTGTGGTTTTCAGCCTCAGCCGTGCCACCCATTGCACTGAAGGTCTCCATGGGAGGTGACCAGGAAAAGCAAGTCGACATACCCTGTACGGTGTACTTTGGATAAAGCAAGTTAAAAGCCCCACTAGTAAACAGCCAGGATACTATCAACTGAAATAAGGTAGACAGACAGGAACTAAAGATCATTTGAATGCTGAACTTGATCTGGTACTTTCAAAAATACCTTACAGCTGGAAAAGAAGGAATAAGAAATAGTAAGTCTCATAGGGAGCCCAAGTCCCACTTTCAAAGTGGCTTGACTGTTGGGATGCTACACTGTGCTGTGGGGTCAGAGGGTTTGACCAAATTTCTAAAGGCTGGATTTGGACTTCCAAGTCATTAATGGGGAAAATGGTAATCATCTGTCCTAGCTGTTGCTTTGCAGATTCATAGATAGGGGGACAGCTATCCCAAGGAAAGCTGCTGGGCTTTGGCAATAGCCCATCAGTGTGTCAGACTCCAGCAGCATCCCAGTGCACAAAGATGCAGCAGCACTGCTGACACCAGACTGAAGCCAGAGGTTCCAGTCCCTCATGTTACTATGAATAAAGACCAAAAAGGCAGAAAACTCTGTGCCTGCTGAGAAATTAAGCTCTGGCAGTTCCTCTAGCCTTTCAAGAAACAAGAGACCCATTTTATTTAGGGAGCTTACAGTTGCTTCGCTAAACTGAAGGGTGTTGTTATATTTATCATATTTTTCTTTCTTTTCCCAACAGTGCTGTTACCAGAAGAGAACAGACAGCATTTCTAGTGGGTAGTGAGCCTCCTGCCAGTGGCCTTCCCTGGTGAGATGCTGCTGTGGTGCTCCAGGGGAGAAGCTGTGTGCATGCCATTTGGAGAATGCAGCCAGCTGAGTATCACAGAAATAAATAGGCAAGGTTACTTGGCCATGCCAGCCAACAGGCAAGCTAAAAGACAATGAAATTGTTCCAGGAAAAGGAAAAGAAAAGCTTAATCTTAGTAAAAATATAGTCCCTGAGCACTGGCAGGGTCAGGGTCATATTGGGTTACGAGTTGTATAAGCCCCCGTTACACAAGCCAAGGCAGGGCAGAGGCTTTCCCAGGACTATTCAATCTCTTTCTCAGTTTCACCATTGCTTTCTCATTCCTTCCTTCTCACTGTCCCTTCTCCTGATTCTTGTCTGGACATCAAACAGGTCAGTCCAAGTGTTTCCATTGCTGTGAGTTAGATCACACAAATCACTTGATCTTTGAATGAAGTATCTGTGGGAGCTTATGAGTGGGCCTGAAGTTGTTCATGTGAGTGACCACAATAAATGCAGCTCCTTATACACTGTTGATCTGTGTAGCAGAAAAAATAAGCATATTATGCAGCAGTGACACAGCCTGCTATAATGCAGAGTGACCAGACTCGGGGTTTAGATGCAAACATCAGTTAGACCTGTGCAGTTTGGACAACAACAGCAAACGGGGCTGAGGGGGCTCCTGATAACTGAGGAAAAACACATGGCCTAAGTGTTTCATAGAAACATGACTTACTATTCATCCATTTTAAACTAGCTTTTGAGGACATTATTTTGCCCTAGAAGTATGCATGTTCCTCTCAGAGCACGCCATCACATTACCTTGGGATTCTGTTTTTCCATTAAGAAATGTCATATCAGTGGCAAATCAATGGCTTTGTCAACACTCACAAGCCCTTTCACTACATCCCAGCACTCACCCTTCAAGCAAATGTTTTGAAAGCATCTTCAGGCTATTTTTTTTTTAACAGAGCAATGCAAAATAAGGCTGCTGCTCCTCCTAATAGACTTCCAGAGTGCATTTGCTCCTCCAGGAATAGCTTTCTTCAATCCCTCAACTCTCCTTTGCCAGATCACTTTCAATTCGCTGTTCTGATCACCTGGAGAAAAGCAGCATCCACTTGAAAATAACATGCACTTTCCAGAGTGAGAACCACCACCTGCATTTGAAAACCTACTCCAATGCAGTGCAAATGCACTGCTCTTCCCATTCTTTTTCATTTCTACACGTTAAAGTACTTGCTCTCAACTCAGCACACATCCTCAATGCCTTGAAAATCATTTCTGTGGTTTTGATATTCTAAGTTTGACCCTGAGGCCCTAAAAAGCTGCTGAAATATATATTGAAAACTCATCATTATCTTCCAAAGAAAAAGAAACATAACATTGTACTGCAAGCAGAAAATTCATTGCAATTTTTATAACTATGGATAATATACTGATTCCCTAACAAATACAACTTGCTTCTTAATCAACAAGGAGGGAAGGTAATTATCTAAAACGGTCTTTTCCTGACAGAGGGAAAGAAAAAAACAGTAACTAAAACCCACTGACTTTACAGAATCCTGGTTGAGGTTTGCCCATGTAGCAGAAACAGAACATCACATAACTTTACCTGGAAACTGGAGAGCCTAAACTTTCAGACCTGGCCAGTATTATACAACAGAACAGACTTTCTATTACACAATACCAGACTGGTATAAAATACCTGTATCACTCTTATTTTCCTGTCACCTGCTATAGACTCCTTTGAAAAATTTCAGTCTTTACCACATCTATCTTAGGACTCCCCCTTGTAAAGCAAGAGGCCTGCTCCTTGCAGTCTGTGTTTTTCTGCAGCACAGAAAATTGCTACTCTCTGAAATGCTTGAAAAAAAATTTTTGAATGAAATCCAAAGGAATAGTATGATTGCCAGTGGCTGTTCTCTCTGTCTTAACCTAGATCAGTTTGACATAAGCCATTTATTTCATGGTTAACCCCAGAAAAATCCTGCAGGGAATATAAATTTGTGCATTAATCCTGCTCACTGGTTTGGTTCCACTTAGGTTTGCATGAAGGAGGTGCCATGCTGCCACCTCCAAACTCAAATTTACTGTTTCAAGTGTCTTATCAAAACACCATTCTGGAGTCTTCCATGATCCTCACACAAACTCATCATTGCAGAGGACAGAAAGAGATACCACTGTAAATGCTGAGCATTACAATGAAATAAAAGCATTAAAGTTGCTCCATGCTTAATGCTGTGGTTTAAGCAGCTAATCTTGTTTCGGTTGAATGGCATGTTCATTGCAGCAAATAAATCAGTAACATGTAGGATTATTGAAAAGGAAAGACATTAAACCTGTTTAGGGCATCATATTGATTTTTCAATATTTTTTTTCAGTGTCCGATTTAGCTTGGCATTTTTCAACAGTCAGCTCTAATAAATGCTTGTATAGCACAGATTAAGCAGGTGGGAACGCTGCCCAGAAAGCGTTAAGTTATTATGAATAACTTAATGCACTGGTTTAATTGCAGCAATCCATGATACTGTGCTGGCACCAGAGGGGAATTTTCAGTATTAAAAGTTGAAACTTCAACCAAGCTACTAGCAAGTATCTCATTTTCATTAAATATTTGAAAAATTTTTCCAATATTTTCACCTCAGATGGGAGCAGGGGAAGATTTCAGAGTTCATGTAACTATTTCATTTACTTCTACCACAACTAATTAAGATACTTTTAAAAAATAGTTAGCATTTACTTGAGACAACTTTGCCTCTCTGACACTGCAAAACATTGCAGCAGTGTCCCTGCTGTCCTTGTGTCTGGTCAGCCCCATTCTGCCCCATCCCCTTGGCAAACACAATGCACAGAAGTGAAACAGCCCAATCCTAGCTCACATTTCAAGCAACATGCTCCTTTTAAAGCTATACTGTAGAGCATTTCCATATTCCTCCCCCACAGTGTCAGCTCCCTGGCACTATCCTTGCCACAGTTCAGAGAAATGAGTTCTTTTGGAGTCCATCCATTTGGAGATGGCCATGCTTGAGCAGCAACTTTGAGACCTTCAGGGGTCTCGGAGTAGGGCTGGTAGGAAAAGAAACATAGTTAAGGTTTAGGTGAAAGAGCAAAGTGCTCCCCTCAGCCTCAGCAACTTGTCCATGTAGAGTGGAGACTTCTGGGTAAAACACCAATGACATTTTCAGTAACTAAGCTCCCATCCCACACACCAAAACAACAAAGGAAGGTTTCAGTGGGAAATTGGTAAGGAAGTTGTTTTATCAAACTGGGAGGGGAATGCAGGATTTTCTTCTCTATGAAAGGCTGAAAGTAACAACATCTCCCTGTAAACAAAAACCTCCCTCTTCTCTCACCTCTAACCTGTGCAAAGTATGAAGGTCTGTCTTCACCCACTGCACCTCCGGGGAAGTGAGCCTGCTCATGGATGCTTCCAGACACACACCTTAGCCAGCACAAATCAGAAGTGCCCCAGGCAGCTCCTCTGGCCTAAAGAAGATGCTGGGGGAAGGCAGTTTGGAGCAGGACCAACTTTCCAGCAGAGCAAAGCATTGGTACTGTGTGCCATAGCACAAGACACTGGTCTGACAGTTCCATAAGCCCACACCCAGTCCTGGGTACAAACAATGGCAGGGAACCCTCCCAACAGTTCACAGAGATGCTGGTATCTGTATCAAACACCTGTGCTTGGAAAAGGTTATCAGACAACTGATTGTGGTCACTGATCACATAACCTCCTGTTTTCTTCCTTTCAATGGTATTTTTGCCTTAGATTAGACCAGAGCCTCCAAGATAGCAGCCACGTTTCAACTCTTGGCACACCACAAGGCCACATTAATGCACTAATTGCACGTAAATCATCCTGGCTGACTCCAGCAAGTAGCAACAGACACCAATTACAATGCTGGGAGAAGCAATGCTATAGAGAAGTTGCACAATTTACTTGCTCCATTCTTCCAACGTGTAGCTTTTTACATTGGCAGAGATACAGAATGTGCACTCTGGACAAACTTGATGAAGATCAGGCTTAAAAAGCTTGCAAGAGTCTCAGAAGGAAAATTCACAATGAAATATGAGCAAAAATTGGTAAGTTACTCAAACATTCTGATTAGGAGTGCAGTGATTTTGCTAATCACACATTTATCATTCCAGAGAAACTCTATATTCAGGGCACGAAAACTAAGGTATAAATTAGCAGAAACACAAGAAGATTTGACAGTACTTGATTAACTGGACAAAAAGCATCAGAAACAAAACATTAGGAAACTGAAGCCATTTTGTGATTGTACCAGGTATTTAATAAAGATGGAAAAAAGCAGCCATTACACAAAAAACATCTATTTTTGGTTTGTTTTAAAGAAGTCTTTGTTTAGTGCTAAACAGGAGTCCTCACTCAGCTCAAAATAGAACAATAGCATTGTAAAGAACCTTTGAACCAGGATTATTTCAAACCCATCACACAATTCAGGTGCCCTCCCAGCAGCAAGCAGTTGGCTTTAAGTAACTCAGAAGCTAGTATATTGTCATGCTACTTGTACCCAATCTCAACCTGTGCAGGCAGCACACCTGCATCTCCCATCACAGACCAGTGAGGGGACCCAGGCCCAGCTGCTCTGTTTCCCTGCCTCCAGTCCCCAGGCTCACCTCCAGCAAGAAGCCAGAGCACTCCCTTTCCAGCTCAGCTGCAATCGAGGTCCCATTCGTACACTCCTTTCTCAGAGTCTTTCAACCACCTGTGCACTTGAACAGCCTCTCCCTCCAAAGCACATTAGTCCAGGTGTGCTTACAGACCCGTTTCCACCCTCAATTACTCTGAGCCCTCTGCTCCACTTATCTGGTAAATCCTCTGCTTTTCCCCCTTGCACTTGTGTGCTGACTCCCTTTCGAGTTTCTCTCCCAAACATACAGGCAACCAGAACCATTCCTAGTTTCCCAGTCACACCTCATGCACCAGCATTACAACTTCCCCAGCCTTCCTGGAACAACCTTGCAAGGGATACACTGAGATTTAAATTTGTCTTTGAGAAATCCACAACCCCACTATTAAGGCACAAGGCTCCCACCATCAGGCAGGCGAGACAGCCGGCTCTCTCCATGGTGAGGCACTGCACTGCCATTTCTCAAGAAATCTAGCAGCCCAGCAGCAATCCAACACCCACACCCAAAAGCCTCCCGACAAAGACAGTAAGTTATCCCCACCACCCTTACTCACATATGCCCATATGAGAAACTCCACTGCAACTAAGAGGAGCTTTTCCATAGACTTCAGGAAACTGTAATGGAGCTGAAACTCCACCCTTTCTCAGCAGTTGCCATTCATTTGTTCTGTAATTCAGCCCTGCTTTGCAAATATCTTCCTTATGCTTTTTTCCTGCAAAGGGCATAATGTGGAATAATAAGAAGCAGGTGCTTCTGAACACAAACTCAGAACAGCAGGAGTATAAACTATACTTACTATAGGTGAAGTAACCACACTGTTCATTGTTTATTAACATTCTTTATTAGAGCTGATTTTCCATGTTTAGAGGTTTCCTAGTAACTATAAATATCAATCAAAGTGGTACCCCACAGTAAGAAATCTTTATTTGCACAAAAAAAGATACAACCAGTATTTCAAAGTTTATGCTATTTAATACATATAATACCAAATAGGCAAAAAATAAACCAAGATGAAAGACTAGCAGCAAAAAGAATTCTATTTCTCTTTCAACACTGTCTGTGTGCTTCCAGCAAATAGAGTATAAAGAGAATTCAATCAATTTATATATGAAATATCCTACCAAAAATATAATACTGTGTAAAGAAAGTTAATAGTACAAAGTTTTGGGAAAGCGGGGAGGGGGGAAGAAAAAAGGAGAAAATAGTAGATGTATTATTAAAACTCTCAAGTGTAAACTTTGCTGCTGCTCTAAAATCAAAAACAACAAAAGTCACATGAGTATTTCCGTTTGGCTTAGGAGGGAGGAAAATAAGAAAAGCTGATTTTTTTTAAAGTGCTTAACCACCATATCCAAAAGTAATGACTTTCAGACCTACTTAACATGAATGTGCTCAAAAAGCCACTGCTTACAGTATAAAAGCTGTCATTCTGAAATGCTGCGCATACAAACTGGCTTTATCTGCACGAATGAAAGATTCCTTTGAACAGCTCTCAATCATATGATGTCCCAAATCAATGTAATGCTATTAGAGCAAGCAGCTGAATAAGTCCCAGAAAGTTGAAGTTTAAGAACGATAGATATAAAAAATAATTTTTTTCTTTAAAGGCAGCATGCCTCTCCCTGATGCACGAAGGTAACTTTATGTAATAAGCAAGAGAAACACAGGTTGATGTTATTGTTGTAAACTACCTAAAACAAGGTGACTGTTGATCTAGTAATTCATACCTTAGACAGGGGGTAATAGATAATTCTTACTGATAAAACACAAAAAGGCAATCATGTGGGTGGGACCAATTGCTAACACAGCATTTTACTTAACTATCAATTTGATTTCAAATTCAACAGTACGCTGTAACAGAAAAAAAATAAAATAAAAACAAGAAAACCAATGATTTGAAGAGCTTCAGAACTGTTTTGTTACACTGTTATGTATTTATTTGAGCCTTAGTGCAAAGGAAAAATTCAACATTAAAGGCTCCAAAGGAAATCAAATACATAAGATAATGTCATGGGGGGTTTTGACAGACATCAGATACAGATACCAAGAGAAATTTCTTTTTTTTTTTTTAGCTGTAATAGCCATTATTTTTCTATCTCAAGGTTAGAAAACACATTTAAAAACTGGAGCAAAGACACAGGCATTCATTAACCTCAGGTACAGCTATAAATAATTTCAACCTCACCAATCTCCCAAATCAGAATTACAATAAACAAACCAAACTGCCAGTATTGCTGCAGCCATCAAATTGTGCCCATAGCCTGACAGCAGCACTACCCATCCCCACAATTATTGCACGAATTTCTCCATCAGCTTTGGACTTCTGCAAGCTGGAATTTGTTTATATCCATCTATTTCACGGGAGTAATATTTTTAAACTATTTCTTGTAAGTCACCAATTCCCAGCATAGTATATTCATTGTCCTTCTGAACAGTTTTTAAGTTAAAGAACCCTCTGGTTCACTTACTGCTAAAACACATTATCTAGAATAGGCAACTTTTCCCCTACAAAGCTCCTGTAAACATTCTGTATTAAGCCATAGCAAGCTCTAGACTAGGAAATTCAGCATCTCCAGTGACTTGACTCTACACCTCACTTCTCTACCAAAATACTAAAAAAAACCCCAAACAAACAAAAAATCCCAAACACTTCGTAATTAAAAAGGAAAAGGCACAATAAAGACAGTGAAACATTGTTACTCAAGTAGACATGTAAAATAATCCTCTGAAAACGTAACATTTGAACAGCAATTATTTTAGTAGTTAAAGTGTGCAAAAAATTAATATGCCACCTGTTTCAGACATAACTGAATACTGTAGCCATCAATGATTACTATTCAAGTCCAGCACTGGTAGTTGTGCTGCTTTGTTGCAATTTTGGACACAATATATTACCACTTCCTCTACATATTTCATGCAGATTCCAGATCTGCAGATCCCAGCAGCATCACTTTACAGTGCTATAAGAAAGATTTTTCTTTTTTAAAGGTTTTCTATCCATCCCAAGTCTGAATATTATGTGAAACTAAAAATAACATTTTAAACATTATTTCAAGTTTTGTCTATCAAAACCACCTCAAAAAGATTCAAAATCTCAGTTTTTTGTGAAACAAATATGATGAACATAGGAAAGTATCATGCCAGGAAAGTGTAGCTATTCTACTGATGTGAAGTACAAAACCTTAGAAACAGAAAAACACCAGCTTCAGCCTCAGACTGAAAAAAAAACACCACAGATTTTTCAAAACCAGAATCCATACAGTGTCACACAGCCCTGCCTTGTCATGTTTGTTAATATCCTCGCTTAGAAGTCAGACAGCATTTTGTTTAACTTGTGTTGCTCTGTATCATTACACTAAACCATAATTAACTCCTCTTTGTGCCGGCCTCATTCCAACACAATTGTACCCACTGTATACCAGCAGCAGTTCTCAGGTTTTGTGTTGCAGCTCAGCTGTATTTTTCTTGGATGTTCACAAGACTGGCATTTGACTGGATGCGCTTGGCTAGAAAGGGAAAAATTATATGAAAATTAAACACAAAGAATTCCACAAAACTAGTCTCTCCACTCCCTCTATTTATCCGACACAGACTTACAAACAGCTTTCTGCTCACATCCAGAAACTTTAATGAAAAGATGTGGCTGAAGCTCTTTACTACCCCTCTTCAGGGGACAGCAGCAGACTAATAGTTGCTATTAGCACCGTCAGCACAGCTGCAGGCAGATCTGGCTGGGCCCCTCTCCCACAAGAGCCAAGCAAATCCCTGGCACCACCCAACTCTTACAGTGAAATGCCAACACCACCACTTACGCAAAATGAGTATCCGTTTCTTCTGCTTTGAGTGAAGGAAGCTACTAAGATAGAAAACAATAGGTAGGAAGAGAATAAAGGATGAAACTGCAATCACTGGGACTGTATCACTGCAGGGCAAAGAACAGTTGAAAGTCCTGCTCCAAAGCTTCCGAGTGATGTTCATCTAAAAGGACAACATGAGTACACTGTGAAAGCAAGCACATGCATTTTTTCTGTACAGCATAGCATGGCAAACACTCAGGCCTCAAGATGTTCAAGTGCTCAAATATCACCTCAGAAAACAGCACTCTAACAAATCTCCTCACAAAAGCAAGAAAAGCCTCAGAAATGTAGAAACAACAATTTAGACAAAGCCAAGATTTCACATCAAAACTTTCACAAGCTTTAAAAATGCAAATATACTCAGATACATGTAGACATTGCCACATGCCTGTTTCCCATAGAGCTCAGTGACAGCCTATGAGGACAGGACTAATCCCACACTTTTGACGAGCACTCCTTTAGCCTAGCCACTTAAAACCCCACAATACACAAAAGCTTTTTCCAAACATATGTTGTCAGTGCTGAGGACCCCTAGAAACAGCTGCTGCAACAAGAAATCAATTAATACATCCTCTAGAACAATGGCCGTAAAGCTTCATATTAAAAGCCAGAAGATTAAGTCACTCACCCCTTTCACAGTAACAAGAAATGAAAAGTGCAGCTAACTCAAACTGGAACCCACTTGGGAGATCAGGAGATTCAGTCACACTCCTGCAGCACTGACTGAGAACAAGTCCTAGCAAGACAGCTCCACCAACCAAGGGAGATCAACCTGCCAAAAGCACTGCTGCCCACACTGCCCCATGCCCAAAGAAAAAAGGCAGTCCCTAGCAAGACAAGCACTAATGGCTCAGATTAATAAAGACCCCCATGACAAGGCCTCCCTGTTGAGTATTAATAAACACTTACTGCATCTTCCACGTCGATACACAAGTGTGCAGAGTGCCCAGACTCGCCACCTTGCCTGTTCATCTTTTGCAAATTGTTATACAGGTCATTCAACTTTGTGTAGGTTTTGTTGCAGTTTTTGCACACTTCCGTGTAGTTATTTGGTGACAGATAAACAGTTTGTCCCTAGGGTTACAAAACTCTGTATGAACACTCGTTTAAGGAATTACAAAAGAAACTGGTTTGGTTTGTTAGGCTGCTACTGCTGAGCTATATCAACAGGGGCAGACTGCCATCCTCAGCAATCCTTTTCATTTGTTGGCCTTCAGCACCCCTTGAATGCAATACAACACACTTAAAAAACAAACTACAATTTCTGAAGATATTTTGACCCACTAATGGCTGTACCAGCTACTGAGTGACCACTAGGTTAAGTTCTAGTTTAGATACTTGAAGTGGTCAGTAAGTCAAACAAGGCCTATAAACCCACATTTCCTAGAAAACATTCCCAATAAAAAAGCAGACAGTTTCCTCAGAGATCATCCCATACCCATCATTTCCCATTTCTACGACTGAATGATCCTGGAACTTGGCCAGCTTCTGATTGAAATGGAATATGCACTGTTTCTTAGGCTATATAGGGCATTTTATCTGAGGATAATTACCACATTTATTTCACTAAGGAAATTATATTGCCTTTGCAATATGACCAAACTTTAACTGCCTGGAATTTTAATAGTCAAAAGAAATGTTACAACAATTTAAGGTAGCTAGCCTTTCTGAACTAGTCCATATTAACAAGAGGATATTTAAAGACCGAACTGCTATGTCAGAAGACAGTAATTCTACAAAGAGAATTGAAAAAGAGACTTGCAGCATGTAGATATGCCATTTCTTACTATATAATTATCAACCATCGTAAATTCAGAAACTCTGATGTGCAGTAGCATTGCAATTACATACAAAAAGAAGTCAAGGTGAGTATCAATTAGAATTAATTTTAGGCTCTCAATCTGTAAACAACTGCATTTTACAGATCATTGCTTTATCTGCCTACAATTCACAAACTCAGCAGCATTTTATTTGCCTAGTCTGTATCTGCAGTTTATTCAACATAAATAAGATTTTGGTAGCAATTAGAGGATTTAGAGCTTCTCTTAAACACACAGCATAAATACCTGAAGGTTATGTTCAAAACATGTCAAAGATTTATTGAACAAATCCAGGAATTCTTCAGTAGAATTTGACAATCCCTCACTGTTATTCTTTAAACAATCTGTCAAAGAGAAAGAAAAAGCATCAGGATATTCTAATTTCTAGCATTTCCACAGCTGGCGAAGCCCAGACACTCCAATCCTGCAAAAAGAGCTCTCGACTATAAAAGACAGGTCTAGTCAACACTGTGGTTTCCCTATCTGCCTGCCACTGATGTCTCAGACCTGCTGACCTAACTCTTCATCGAGAGCACATTTCAGAATTAATTGGCCTTGATTAAGTGAAAGATGAAGACTATCATCAAGAGCTTTCTGAAGAGGGGGACTGAATTATCTTTGGACTTTGAGATAAAACAAGACATTACTTTTATTTTCCAGCCCGCAAATCTGTCTTTGCCCAGCAACAGTAAGAGCCATTTTGTGGAAGCAGAAGCACCAGCAGTGAACATGAAGCAGAGAGCACCCATAAAACAGCTAGACCACAAACACCATCATAGAAATCAGTGTAGGTTCTTCTTCTTCTTCAAGAAAAGAGCTGAGCTTTTCACCAGCTTTAAGAGGAGCTCTGGGGCTTTCCTCCTAGTCAGAGCCTCAAACATAACATGTTACTGCTTCCATCCATCCTATCCCTGCTTCAGGTGCTCTAACCAGCCAGACCCTTGAAAACAACAGTATTTGGGGAATTTAGGTGTTCAGCAACAGCACTGTGAGAGCAAGCCAACATCCTAGAAAATTCTCTCGAAAGAAGCAAGCGCCGTCAGCAGTGAGGGCAAGTATTCAGCTGGGCACTGGGCAGGCAGCACACAGGTCACAGGCTAAGCACAGCAGGACAGCACAGACCACAGAGCTGCTCCTGCTCTGCCTTTCCAGCCCTCACACAGCCCAGACTAACAAACGAAATGAAACCCTCCTGAGCTCCCAAGGGACTCTGCAGCAAACCCAGCATCTCAACTCCATAGTGCTATTCCCACTCTTTCCTAGCACACCTCTTAGTGTAATGTCCCACTTACCACAGCAGGGGAATGGCAAGCAGCCACAGTTTAGTTGTTAGCATGGCACAGCACCATCAGCATGGGGGCTGTGAGATTCAGGTACAGACTCAGACACTTCCATCCATAAAATGAAATCAAAAGCATGGCTGTGGAGATACTGCTCAACTTGTAAGCATCCCAGAGCTAATAACTTAACTGACAAACGAGGAAAACTTTTCTATAGAAGTTTTTTAAAAAATGGAAAGACAGAAAAACAGGAGAAACCACAATAAAGCTAGAAAAATCTCCAGCAAAGTAAATCTCAAAGAAAACTAAAGCAATGATATTTTTTGAAAGATTAGTCTAAAAGAAGTATTTATATAACAACTAAGTTTTCTGGCACAGTACTGCCCTCAGATTTCGGCCCTTTCAGAAGCCACTTGGAGTGGCTGTATTTTCAGATTTGTGTGTTATCTACTGGCTGTATTCAAACAAATAAGTACAATTCTGACCTGTGCAAATTCTGGGGCTACATCCTAACAGTACCATGAAAGCTACAGAATGAGTCACGTACTTGCACAGTTGGCTGCCTCCCAGGTTTCGTTAAAGAACTCCGAAAGGGTCACAACTATCTGCAGCCTGTCTGAGGTCAAGATGCTTTTGGCACAATTGTGGCTCTCAGAAGAATTCTGGAAATAAAAGGAAAGAACAGAAGAAGACAACAAGTGTTAAAAATACAAAGAGAAAATCTTGAAATGTATTTTGCACAAGCACAGCAAAGCAATCACGTCTGTATTTCTGGAAAAGGCAGAGCAGAACTGACAGAACAAAAATCCTTTGATCCTCTAATTCATATTATGAGCAACAGTTTACTGCACATGGTCTCTGAAGACCTACTCGGACTGCGTGAAAGTCAGTCAAAAATGCACAACAACAACAAAAAAAGTAAGAAACAAGCTCAGAGACACGGCCTTTTCTGCCTGGTGGCTCATATTCATCCACTCCGGGCCACTGCTCCAGGAGCCAGCTCAAGCCACATGCAGTCAGAGGAAAAGACAGGGCAGTTCTCATTACACAGATGAAACAGTTGACAGAGCTGAACCAACAAACTGATCTCAAACAAACCAAACCCAAACACTGGAAATGCCTCCAAAGCTGCTGTACCAACATACTGTATCAACAGCAAACTTCCCCCAGAGCAGCAACACCAGGAGCAGCATCCTCTATCCTAACTCTAACCCCCAAGCCTGGCCAGGACAGGCTGTCACCCTGCCCACATACAGCCACCAAGCTCATCGTGAGCCACCCAACACATCCCATCCTTGAAGCAGGCTCTGGCACAGCTCTTATAGCAGCTCACTCTCTGGACCAAGCTCCTACAAAAATGCAGAGTGACTATAAAAGCAGCTACAGCACAAACAGGAAGTCTGCCGATGAGAACTCAGATACGGAACCACGACCAGTCAGCTGACTGCCACGCTCCAGCTCCTGATTTCTGGTTCCTAAATTGACTGAAGCACTTCTCAAAATGCTGCCAGAAGCCTTTCTGATAAGTGATGTGGGATGTAGGAAAAATAATCTCTTTAATGAGAAACTTGTTCCTTATAGGGCTTTACAAGTTTCTGCCTCTGTTAAAATGGGGAAAGGGTGGGTTAAATAAGAACTTTCCCTTGGAGGCTCAACTGCAGAAGTCAAATATTGTCACATCTGGCAACTCCTACCTTCATGCACTGTCATTTCTACAAGGTACAGATATGCAAGAACGTTGCTTATGCAGGAAACCCTGGTTGCTTCACAAAGGCCTCTAACTGTGAAATTTCCTCATCTCCTGGGCTCATGAGTAGGAAAATACACTTTACCAAAACTGAATCAAGTCGACCTAAATAATTCCTTAAATACGTTTTCCTAATGGATTTGATTTTACATTTCAGAGACGTCCAAAACTTCAGCTGGTTGCTCCTGCCACGTTACACTATTAACATAAAACCACCAGATACTTGACTCCTTGTAATCATGGACTGAGGTTGCAGGAGGTCAAGTTAATCCACACACAGATGGAAAACCAAACACTGTTCCAGACCACACAGTGGACACATCCTCCCAGGCTGCCAGTACTCGGAAGCACAGCAGCTGCAGTTGTTCATACATATTCCATGGAATATGTTTGTCAACTTACTCCTAGCCAAAACATCATTCTAAAAGAACCCAAGAGAATTACATACTGAATTTTTTACTTTC
This sequence comes from Neodrepanis coruscans, assembly GCA_013400695.1. Classification (NCBI taxonomy): domain Eukaryota; kingdom Metazoa; phylum Chordata; class Aves; order Passeriformes; family Philepittidae; genus Neodrepanis; species Neodrepanis coruscans. Next base: position 55,473 of record VYZS01038610.1, read on the forward strand.
ACACCACCTAGTCACTGGTAGGAAGTCACAGCTTCCATAAGAGAAATAAAACAGACTACGAGTTTGAAAACTAAAACAAGAGACCAGTGGTTACATATTCGCCCTGGAGTGACCGAGTGAACATCCATGCACTTTTCCAACAAAAGCACTTGGAGTGGGCAAACATCCCACTACCACCTGAAAGCAACACTTCTCCAACAACAGGCAATTAAGCTCTGGAAGGGTTTGCAGTAGGACACTGCAGCACCTGAGGTTTCCCTGGATTTAAAAAGCAAGAGATTTTTCTTGTCAATGGCAATTCTAAACTTTGCAATCCAGAAATTCCAAGACTAAAAGCACAATCCAGGACACACACCACCATAAACGTGCCCTCTTACAAGGGCACCCACTTTTAGCCATCAGCTCCTTTGGGAGGACCCACCTAATGTCATCCTTACATCATCCGAGGATACATCCGTTTTACAAATGCATAAACTGGATGAGAACACACAAAACAAGCCATGAAACAACACTAAGAAATGGGAAAAAACCAACAAAACAAACAAACAAAAAAGAAAACCAAACCAAAGTACGATTAAAGTCTGAAGGACGTAAACAGAAGACCCAGCCTTAGTCAAGGTTCTCCCACCGGGAGGGTGCAGTGACCCCACCCAGTGCTCAGGACTTCTGGTTTGCTGCCACACACTCCCATCACCGTTGGAACCACGGACACCGTGACACGGCTCCTCACAGATAACATGCAACACTCGCCCCAGCTTCACAGACCATCCATTTTCCAAGAAGTGCCAGCAAACTAAGCTCTTGCAGCGTTCCCCATTAGTGAGACAGAGCACAGCTTTTACCACTGCTACATCAGCAAGAACAGCTCGAGTTTTTCCACTCGCACAGCTTTTTCCCGCAGGTGGGGCCGCTTGCCCCTGGCCACACGGACCAGGCCACGGCACACAGAAGGACGCGGCCGTCAGCGGCACCAGCGTTTCCCAAGCTCTCCCAGCCCCTGCCCAGTCCCTGCGCACCCCGCCGAGGTTCCCCGCGGATCCCCCTCCGCCTGACGTGCTCAGGGCTCTCGGCTCGCACGGCTGGAAGACCAACGGGCCCGGCCCAGGCCCCCCGGCCGCCCCGGTAGCCTCGCACCCCGCTGCCCCGGGACGCACCCCGACGGCGCGGGCGATGCTGCCGTACAGCGCGAGCAGGCGGCGGTAATGCCCGTGGCAGCCCTGGCACAGCCGCACGGGGCGGGCGCGCCGGCCCA
>VYZS01038612.1:0-11083 GCA_013400695.1 Neodrepanis coruscans
GCCGCCGCCGCCACCGCCCCCCGCCCGCCCCCACACACCGGGCGGGACAAACCCTCCCGAAGAGGCTGTTCCCCCGCCACAGGCCGGCCCGGGCGGGTGTTTAGGGCTCTCCGCAGAAAAGGGACCCGGGCCAGAACCCTCAGGCCGGCACAGCAACGATCGAGGCTTTTCACATTTTAGCCAATAGAGGCACTAATGTTCGCTGCCTACAAGTTGTGCAGTTCTACTATTAGCTAGTATTCCATGATTCTAATCATGGACTGATTAATGATTCTCCTCATGGTAATTAGCCCCGTGCTGAGTCTCCCTCTCCTCGGGGCTCTGTGGGTCGGAGCTCTCCCAGCCCAGTCCCGAGTTGGCTTTTGGAGGTTCTGCCAAAGGTCCTTGTGGCCAATAAATTCTGCATTCTGTGTGTCCCCTGTCAGTGGCACATCCTTGTTCCCCGGCTTTGTTACCCCCCAGGGCTGAGATCACTGCAATGTGGCCAGTCCTGAACCTGAACACGGCAATTCTGCCCACAGGGACTTCGTACCCCCCTGTTTTTCACATGTGGGTTTTGCTTAGAAAGATAATTCATCCTTTTAGTACTGACTGAGTGACCCATTTTTAGTTATAATATATAACACCAAAGGTAACCAAGTTTCAGGCCTTGTTCTGAGTTTCTTTCACATAATTTTAGTACCTCACAATGTTTTAATACTGAATGCTCAGCACAGTGTCAATAATAATAATTTATTATTATTAATATTAATACCTTCCTGTTCCTGTTCAGATCCTTCAAGTGCATTATTGCCCACTACTGTGAAGTGCTGCCAAGGACACTGAGTACCTTCAAAGAACTAAAATGAGGAACAATATACATTTCAAAATTACTCACCTGAGCTTGTTTTCCAGGACTGTCAGGGATCAGAGTTCTGGCTGCAGCTCCAGCCTCTGGGATAACCTATGGAACAAGCCCTTTGCCAGAGGAGACATGAGCTGAGAAGCAGGACTGGCACATAACAAACACATTTGGTGACCAGCTTGGAAAGGCAGCTTTCGAAATTATGGAGAATTAATATATTTAAAAAAAAAATTAAGGGTTCTATTGACAGAATGTGAAAAATAGAACAACAGCAGCACTTTTTGCTGAATATTATCAACTAAATATGTTGCCAAGGATTTTTTCAAGTATAGGTGCACAGTGCATACATTTGTATTTAATGTATATGCACTGTTACTTGAGCTGAACTGGCTATTTAAACCAAGTATCTTAAGTATCAAAGCTATAAAATAAAGTGAGGTTTGGAACAGGACTCTGGTCCAAATCTTGTGCTTAAAGGTAACTTAGACACTGGATAAGTTAAAGGGGTACTTTAACTTATTTAACTTAACCCTTTAAAGAGCTCTTTTATTGCTGTTGTTTATTGTTTTGAGTAGAGCTCTTACAGATCCTTGGATGTGTTCCTTTGTGCCTGGCAAGTGTATCTTGCTCATCATTTAACTTTGCAAAAAAAGCCCCTTCACTTCTTGTGTGCCCTGACTCATTCCAGATGTGCCAAAAATGTGGTCACAGCTGGGAGTGCCCTTGAAAGGTGGAAGACTGGGGGTGCACACTTTGCTGCAGCACCCCTTCCCTTGGATAATGTTGAGGCAGCAACAGGCTGAAGAACAGCTAATCACACCACACAAGAGTCTGGGAAAACCCCTGAGCCTTGAGACTCAGGTTCTGCAAAGAAACCTGAAAAATTCACACCTGAAACATGAAAGAAACTGGGCCCATTTCTGGCTACTTGGGTGTGATTTAACCTCTTGGAATTGGCCTGTATCAGTTAAGTGAAAGAAAAGCAAGTTCCAGAAAATCAAAAGCAACATTTATTTATAACAATTCACAAACCAATACAAGTACAGATTTTCTGTCCTCAGTCGTGAGATGTCAAGCCCATCTCACAGATGGAGTTTGGTGGGTGCTCTGCTCCTTACAAGCTATTTCCAATTAAAGAAAGTGGAAGGATGCTGTGAGGACAACTGACCAAGCTCTTCCAAAGAAGTGGGCAATAAGCATAAAAGATAGTCTGACACTTATTGTATATTCTGTAGAGGTAATTTCTTACAGATTTCAATTCATTGGCTAGTTTCCCCCTCATTATTTAGTTTTCATATCCACCAGGGAGATACCATGGTCTAAAAGATTGTGGTTTTTTTTTTTATGCTTGATTCATTAAACAGTGATTTTTACTTTGACAAACATTCCAAATAGCCCTTGTTCCTCTCCTTTCACTTGACATAGCAGTGAGTTACANCCAAATATCTCCTTTCACTGTGATCAGGACAACACTTGACATAGCAGTGAGTTACAAGGTGATCAGTGCTCTGCATCCTGACAAACTCATTTTGTCTGACTTTACTTTGGGTTTCCGAAGCAAACTGAGCCCTCCAGCTCTTACAAATCTGTGTGTTTTCTGCTTTCATTCATCAATTGCTTCATGACCTGCATCCAAAACTCCATTTTCTGTGCTTTTAATTTCTTTGCTGCCTTTTGCTTTAGGTCTATTTCCAGGTATCTTTCCTCCAGATCATACTGAGGCCAATGGACCAAACCTTCTCCGTTGGGATTTCTGGAAAGAACAGAGTGAGAAGTTGGCTTCCATTTGCTCTCTGGCTGCTCAGGTTGAGAGCATTTCAGAAAACTGACACAAGCTCAGATTATGTGATTCTGGTATCTGAATAGTTGGATTTTTTTTGTGAAAATGCTCATCTTTGGAACAGGAAAGGTTTAATAGTCGTCATTACTTTTGGATCTAAAACCCTGTTGCAGATGGAGTAATAACTCTTGGATTATCTTTTTCTTTTTGTGTCAGCAGGTTCATTTAAAAGATTATTAAGAAGAGAAATAATTTGCTTCAGTGTTTATCTTAAAAGCTGCCAAATTTATAGGAACCACCATGTAAGTATTGCTTCAGGCATATGAGACTTTCAGGCAGCACAGAAAAAACTTGAGCTGTAATTAGCATTGTGATTCTTACCCATTTCTAGCAAAGTTAGTCCAGTATTTCATAACAGTTCTGCTAAGTTCACTTTCTTCTTCTGTAGCATGCCCTGCAAAGTGAGAGATGAAATGGCAGCATTAGAAACAAAATGATTAATAGCAACTATACCAGTTCCAACAGACTGTAGTCAGTTCTACCTGTTGCTCTGAGCTGTGGGAGTTTTACCTGAGCAGAGCTCTAGGAGAGAACTGCAGATAAATGGTTTCATGAAAAGTATCTACTACTAAAGACACAAAATGTTTGTGTTCACTGCAATGTTTGTCTATTCCAAAGCCCTCCAGTAAGTAAAATGAGTAATAATGATGTTTTAAAAGGAATACTTTAGTAAGGGATACATCACCAGCTAAGAATGGCTTTCCAAAGACAAAGGCAATCTCAGCGCCATGATCTGCTTTGACAAACTCTGGTAAAACACCTTCCATTGCACTTGGTCTATGTTGGAATTCATAGAAGTAGACTGGGTTGCCAGCATCTGGTGGATACAGAGGAGTGTTAGTTTGAGAGCACCAAAGATGAGAAACTTTGATTACAAGTATTTTGGTTAAATGAAGTGTGACACATACTGTCCACACCCCAGCCCAGGGTGGAATTCTACATGTCTTCTACTGATGCTGAATTACCTCTGTGGTATTTGGCCACTTCAGTGGATGAAAGGACAAAGAGGAAATCTCCCATTGCCCCCAGAACTCCATCTCGAACCTGAGCAGGGCTTTCTGCATTCCCTATGTATTCATTGTACACCCCATCAACAACTCCAGCTGGAACACCCTGAAATGAACAATGCAAGTACTTCTTATAATGATCAGGAATCTTAGAAAGAGTAACAGCACTGAGTGTGGCATCTGCATGTCCCTGGCTAAATCCCAGACCTTTCAGAGAAAATGCTCAGCTCAGAGTGTGGCTCAGAGCTCAGGATTGAAGCTTCTGGATATAGGTATTCTCAGGGTAAAGAGGGTGCAAGATCTAAAGTTGAAACATCTTTAGATAAAGAGCAGGCAGTGATGCTGATTGTGATGCTTTAGATATGCTTTATGCTTTAGATGCTTTATCTTTAGGTAAACAGCAGTCAGTGATGCTCCCTTCTGTGGAAATGACCCTCAGAACAGCAAAGAAATCCTGCTGGATTTCATAAAATCTATTTATTGTTGTAGATGACCATCACTTACTCCCTTTCAGAGCAAGCCTGGGCTTTGCCTTTCTAAGTTCATGATGGATGTCTGAGACACTGAATGATCCATTGCAAGTACTGGTCATGTTTATAGAGTGCTTAATACTTACCTTTTAATCTATTTTTCTATATTTAGTATATTCAGGAGAGCAGAAAGAAATCAGAAAGCTGAGAGATTTGTAAATTACAAGGAAGCAAAAACCTCAAGAAACCTGGACATAGTTCTCAGTGCATCCTAAACATCTCGAGTTGTCCCTTCTTGTTTGCAGCTACTGCCTTGGAAGGTTGTGTTCTACAGGTCTTGTGTCATAGCTACTCTTACTCTGCATGTCTTGGATAACCCAGGGGTATCTAAAATGTCACAAGAGACCTGTATTTGGGTATCTGAATCACTCCCAGATTGCCAGAGAACTCCTTTTTAAGAAGAGGGGCATTTAGGCTGGAAATGCAGAGAGTGTTTTCAGGTACTAGAGGTAAGAGGAATACAGCACCTTGCTGCCCATTGTGGAAGCTGCTCAAGAGAACAAAGTTTGCCTGTGAAACGTGTCCCTCCAGGAGAGCACAAAGCAGAGCAGTGAGGCAGCAGCTCTGGGTTACCCTGGAAATGATCTTACCTTCAGTGCTAATGATAAGGTTGACTTTAAAATTTGACGTGCAATAGTTTTATCCAGGCCATCCACGAAAGGAGGAAATTTCATCATCTGCATGATACAGAGAACCATATTTAGTAGAAAACCTTACCTTTACAAAATGGTCTATAAGTAACAACTATAGAAGTCTCTTACCAAAGGAAGTACCCATCCAAATTCCCAATTATTTATTCCTATTATATATGGGACTGCATTGATTGATTTTTCAGCTAGTAATTGCCTGGGACTCTTTGGAAAAAATACACCATCTGCACATGTACTGATGAAAAAGAAATCCTGAACAAAAAAGGGGAAAGAAAAAGATTCATTAATACATTAATGCTACTTCTAAAAAAGTTCAAATTTTTACTGTAGTTCCAAAGCAAAGCCAAATGAAAATACAAGTAATGGCATTCAAGCCATCTTTAAACTTTCTCTGACAGATTTTCTGCAGTAGGCAGAAGATTCTGTGAAGATTAGCAATGTATTTCTAATGTTTGTGAAACATAAGTGATTATGTCCAATTTACATCTTTTCTTAGTTCAATATTGTCATGAATGTGTGGAGTAGTGGGGAGAAATACAACTTGTGTATTGAAATTTCAAAGGCACATATAGCCCAGCATTGTGATAAGAACTTTCAAGTGGGAGATAATATCTAAATTTTCAGTTTCTCCAGGTGAAGCTGTGCCATTTCCTACACTCTTTTCCTTCCCCTGGAGCATTACAACAAACCATAAGTAGTCCCAGTGCAGAAGGAGAGGGCAGTGACCTGTTTGCAGTTCTCAGGGGAGGTGTCACACAGCTGCAGCGTTGTCATGTCCTGAAAAGGTCCAAAAAGTCAGATTTACAGTCACTTCCAGTTCTCCCCGTATCACAACACACAAACAGTGTTCTCTGTTACGATAAAATTCGAAATTAAATGTGAGAAGTATAATTTCACCTACCATTTGTAGTGTTAGCTGTACCAGCTCTTCTTCTGTTTTCTCTCTCAGGCACTCAACTATTGCAGCTGAACTGGATTGTTCACAGCCAGAGGCAGCAGCAATTTTCTACAAGCAATAAAAACAAACACCTTCTGGACACAATTCCTAAGTCTGGCTCTGTGGGCCATGGGGGGAGCAGAGGGATGGCTGGAGCCTGGCACATCCCAGCTGCAGAGAGGGGTAACCCTTCACACCACAGGCTGGCCAAAAGGACAAATCTTATGCCTCCAAATTTTTTTGATACAGAATATGCCAAGATAATAATTCTGGTAAATAAGATGCTGGGCTGAGAATGCAGGATGGCACAAAGGAGTTAGAGAATAGAACCACCTGCATGGTAACAGTGATATAATGATACCATTTATACCATTTTAGTGATTTTTTTGGCTGGAGTAACAGCTGTCATTAGACAGAGCTCATCATATCATTGTCTCTTTCATATCCCAGGTTCTACTTTCCTGGAAGTTGTTTTTTTTTAACTCCAACTACAAGATGAAGAAGGTTTAAGCCAGTATTTCTCAAATTAACCAACCGAATAAAATCTTGTTTATTTGCACACAACAGGCATCAAACAGAAAGGGCAAAGTATTCAGCATCTGAACCCATTTTCCAGCCAAAAACTGTAGCTCAGCTTTTCTTGAAGACACTACATGTTATAATATTATTAATATTCTTTTACATGTCACACTTCTTCCCTGCATTCACTTCCTGCATCTTTTGCTTTCACTCAGACATATGTGGATATTTGGGTCTTTGAAAAGCAAAGCATCATTAAACATGTACTATTTACACACAGAAATACTGTCTTTAATGATTGTGGCTATAGTTTCACAAGGAAAAAAAAAAACTTTATATATTTTGGAATAAACACTTCAAGACATGCAAAACTATCTGGAAAAAAAAATTAACATTGCTACAAAATACCCACATGTCCTTCTTCCTTAGGCTGGTCAGTGAAAAAACCTGTGAGTGCAGTACCACTCTCTGAAATGGCCTTGTGGAACAAGCCCTTTGCCAGGGGGGATAAAATCTGTGAAAAAGCAAGAAGAAGCATGATAAGCATTATGTTCTAATCACTGACTCAGAATTATATTATCAGGAATTGCCAGTTAAAGCACTTGGAAAGCAAATGTTGTAAGACTGTTACTGTGCAGCCTCTGACCATAGTTCAGCTGTGCAAAGGGCTTTGGCAGCACTATCAGGGATAAGGACTTGTGCTTGTATTTTCCCCTCCCACTGCACTTTGCTTCCAAGGCTCCATGGAACTGCTCTGCAGAGCAGACAGGGGCAGGACATGGCCAAGGCAGTCTGGCTGTGCTGCAGAAGAGCAATAAAGAACATCAGGCAGAGGGCAGGAGCTCAGGGCACAGGGGTTTTATCCCCTGTATCAATGAACTCTGTGTCACTCTGTGATCTGTGCCGAGTTGTGAGAGGCTGCAGGAGAAAAGCACTTTAGCCAATGTGCTCAGTGTTGGTGTAAAAATTGTACACAGTCACTGGGCCACAAAGTGCATGTGCAGCTCAGCTATGGGGAACATTCACCTCGATTGCTTTGCACAGGAGATGTCAAAGCAAATAGAAAATGGGCAATAGTCCATAAGTCCTGTTAAAGGACTCACAAGGTTAGGCTTTTTTTTTTTTCTTTTCATTGAAGAAAACTCCCAGAATTTAATTTGGTAGACAAGAGATAACATTTTGGGACTTAGCTACAACACTGAGTATTGGAAAACANCTTTTCATTGAAGAAAACTCCCAGAATTTAATTTGGTAGACAAGAGATAACATTTTGGGACTTAGCTACAACACTGAGTATTGGAAAACAATCTTTTCACAGTCAAAGTCTGCCCTGTTGTAGTGTATGGTTGCCTTGTACTGTTGTATCCTAGACCAAGGTGATGTGTCACTCGCTGTAACATCATCCCTTTTCTCTCAGATTTCTCATGCAGATACTGAAAATGAACATGGATGGTGGTTCCTCCCCCCCAGGTAAATTAAATTCAATATTACTGTGAACTTACAAGAGCAGAAACACTGATTCCTCCTGCAGATTCTCCAGTGATAGTGACAGATCCTGGATCTCCTCCAAAATGAATGATATTTTCCTGAATCCACTTAAGAGCTGCTACTTGATCTAAATATCCCCAGTTCCCTCGGGCATGTTCATCACCAGTGCTGCAGAGAAAGGACAGGTTTGTTTCCATGCTCAAAGCAAGAAAAAAAGCAAATAAAATACAAACTGGGGCATGAGAAACTATCTACATACAGAGAACAGGACTTCTCTACACAACTGAAAAACAAAAAGCCTTGAGTTTAGAGCAGCAATCCAACAAGACCAGATCTGAAGGCTGATTTGGGATTTGTAAATTGTTCCAACTGTTGCAGAGGCAATTGGGAGGTGCAGAGTTTCTTGGCACAAGTGAGTCTCCTGCAGTTCTCCTCACAAAGGCTTTGGACATATCATTTTGGAAATCACTTGGCAAAACCTGAGATAAAACATCTTACCTAAAATATCCCAGGATACCTAATCTGTACTGAATTGTTACAACCACCACATTGTCAAGGGCTGCTAATGCTGAACCATCATATGTGGAAGCTGCTCCCAAAATTAATCCTCCTCCATGTATCCATACAAGGACCTGGGAAGACAAAACCAGCACAGATATGAGCTCCCAGTGATAAAAACTAAATAAATAGGCCAAAATATAATATTCTGTGCTGTTTCACCCCTGATTCTCTCAGATTACATTTCACAAATGGTAGGAATCTTTCAAATCCAGGTCTGTAAAATGGCATTGATTTAATTAAATATTTACAGTGTATCAGTGCCCCCTGACTTTGGGCAGATAATTTAGAGGAAATGAAGCATTACCCTGCTAAAATATTGATACAATTTACTTGTCAAGTAGGATTTTGCGTTTCTTTTACACTTTAAGTAGTACTCACTGAGGAAAAGCATGTAAATTGATCATTACCAAACTGCAGCTGCACCTCTGCATACAGCACAGGCTGTAGGTTTGCTGTAAGATAACTTTTCTGGGGGTTTTATAATGACTTTCCTTACAGGCAACTTCTGTTCTCCTGTAGAAACAGGTGTATACACATTCAGGTACAAGCAATCCTCAGACATCTGGAGAGGAACCTTCTCCTTCCTGTTAGTAATGAAGTCTGAAAAATACTGTCCTTGTACTGAGTCCTGTGGACACCTGAAGGAATGAAAAAGTAACAAGCAACAAACAGAAATAACTAAAAGCTCAAAGCAAAGTGCAGCTTTTTTCTACTTGCACAACAAAGTGCAAACAGAAATTTATTTTTTTTCACTTCTATTATATTTTCTTCTTTTGGCCTGTCATTAATGAGATCTGGAAAAGGGAGCCACTGCCTGCTGCAATACACAGTGACATGCAGCTGTAGTTTTGCATGTTTCCATATACTGCAGAAACATATCTGCAAATACATATATATATAGCTATATATATATATGCTATAAATGACTTCAATGAAAATGTAAATTAATTATTTTACACCTCCAATAGCTATTTCTATTGTAATGGTAGGTCTGGGGCTTGAGGCACTAACAAGGACAGCAAGAGAAATGGAGTAAAACATTTACAGTAAGAATTGCTTCAAATTCTTCTGTGTCCTATTAATGTGACTTGGTATTTTTTCCCCTAATATTGTATTCCAGCATTTTCTTGGCTTCTTTCTGTTCCTGCTCCAAAGCTTTATAAACATTGGGAAGTGATGGCCAAATGCTCCCAAGCCAGAGCATTATCAGTAAAGAGCTGGGCCATATGAGTTCATTAAACAGCAGCTTTTAGTAAAGAGAGCACGTAATAAAGGTGTCTTTAGAAATGCTTTCATTGCAACAGCTGCAAGTGTCATGAGATGGCACTGAGGGATTTATTTTTGTGGGGTTTGGTTGCTCTGTATGTACATCAGTGTCATGGAATTGCATAGAGTATAAATAGAAAATAGAAATAATATAATACAGCTATAATATATAATTATATACATAATAGAAATAATTAAAATAACATCAAATTATATATATAAATGTAGAAATATTACAAAACATAAATATTAAATATTTATTTTATAACACAACTATATAACTCAATATTATAGTAATATAAAATAATATCTAAAATGTTATATAAAGTTGTACAAAATAAGACGAATTATTACATAATTTATGTATAATACAGAACTAGCCAATGATGGCAAAGATCAGTGCTGTTGGCAGTGCCTTACATTGGTGGGTAGGCAGTGGCATCTCTGACCCCTTCCCATGGCTCAGGTGGTTGTGGCTCAGAGAACCTGAGGGATCCCACGGGGGGTTTGGCAAAAGGCAGCCCCAGAAAGACATTGACACTCCTCTGAGCCGAGTCCACCCTGAACTGGTACCCCCGCACTCGCCCAGACTTGGTCTCCACTTCTGGCTGCTCTGCTGTTTGTCCTGGGGGATGTGAGCACAACATCACATAATTGGTCAGTAATTGCCAGGTTTGCTACTTAATTAGACACCTTTTGTTTACTTAATTCATTTTCATACCTAAGGCTTCAACAAACTCTAATCAGTTTTAGCAGCACACTGCTCTAATTTACTATTTTATTTTACTACTTTATTTGATTACTAGTATTTCCTAATTAAAAATTTAGCTTTATTAATTTATTCCAATACACTTTTATTATATCTTCATGAAATGAGTATGGCTGACATTACCTCAGCCTACCTTTTGCTTGGTACACTCCCTCAGGTACATCACGTGTGTTGTCTTACCACACACACCCCCCAGTAACTGCAGACAGATCTTAATCTCTTTTGATCTAGGTTGTTAGATAATTAGATGGCCCTCATTAAGAAAAGGCAATAAACAGACTAAACATATCCCAGAGACCTGATAATATGTACAGCCAAAAGAAAAAGCTTCTAACATACCAAAAAACGGTCTGCCATATACAAATATTGTCAGCGTTTAAGGAGGGTTAATTTTCAGATTGGTGTGAAAGTCCTTAATACCAGGTTACAGATGCGGGTCTGTGCTCTGCCTCAGCACACAAGATTTTGGATCATAAAAAGGAATTCAGAACTCTTTGCTGTTCTGCCTCCCTCTCTGTGCAGCAGGGCCGGGTGCCCGGGGATCCCCAGGGGGGGCAGCTCCAGGTGTGTTCACATTTTCCTGAACTCACTGAAACGCTGCTACTTGGCCCAAATATCCCCAGTTACCCCGGGGATCTTTATCACCAGCGCTGCAGAGAAAGGACAGGTTTG
>VYZS01038614.1:278-18197 GCA_013400695.1 Neodrepanis coruscans
GTACTATTTTCTGCAACAAGACATTTAGTAGTAAAACTAGAAGAAATTATTGAATAACTGCCATCTAGAACACTTCCAGCAGCAAAAACTTAAATATCTGTAGTGATTATTTATGCAATACTGTTTTAGTGAAACCTATTCATATTTCTTTTCATTTAAACATATGTGGTCCACAGATCTCTTGCTTCTAAGTGTTACTGAAGATCCCATGACAGCAGTCTTTAATCTACTTTGCACCGTTTGGAATCTTTTAATAAAGTGAAAACTGTGAAAAAAATAGGAAATATAGACGAATATTTACAAAACATAGACGGAAAATTCAAATGAAAATTGCCATCCACAAATGTAAGCTTTTCCTGGGTTTCGCCAGTAAAATGACAAAAATTGTTCATGTTGCATTAGAAGACCGATTTTTGTGTCCATTCCCAGTAAATATACTAACACTTTTCCGTAAAGGCTTGGATTTCCCATTAGTTTGACAAGGTGTCAGTCAGAACATATGTAGATACATTGGTAAGTGTTATAAAATTCTTTACAAGGGTAGATAGGCAGAAATTCAAAACATAATATAGGTCAGATCTTTCCACTTGTTCGAGCTATGATCTGAAGAAGGGAATTAAATTCCCATATCTCACTGACTTTCACTGGGATTTGGGAACCAGAAACTTCTTTAAAACCCCTAGCTTTTATTGAAAATTCTCATGATCACTTTGAGAACCATCCTCTTGTGTGTCAGGTCCATTTTAACTGGATTTGAAGGCAGTTACTCCTCCCCTCACTGGACTCAGGGATACTCCTTTGTGAGCTGTAATGTGGACTCTTCAATACATTTAGTTCTATGAATAATTAATGTGTCTCCTGCTCTCATCACTTGATTTCCAGTTATTTGAGTTGCATGCAATATGCTAAGCCAGTTTCATAGCTTGAAGACTCAAATGTAGGTTTCCAATCTCATTAAGTGTAGTGGTATATGAAAAATAAGAGTTTAAATTTTAAAAAGTGAGCTGTATACCTGTTTCACATTTCTTAAAAATACTAAAAGTAAAATCTCCAAGAAAGAAAACATAGGTGTTGCTTATGAAAGAAGAAATGGAAGATTCTATGCAAAAATTCAGTCACTATCAGGAAGAGGTTTTTTTGTTTGGCTTTTTGTTTGGTTTGAGTTAGAGGGGCTTTTTCTTTTTTCTAGTTCTGTTATACTACTGAAAAATATTTTAAGTATCATCTTTTGGCTTGTTTTCATTCATTCACTAGACATAACTTGAACAAAGTTTATGAAATCTAACTTGTCATTTAAGCTAGTCACCACACTTCATAGATGACTGGAAAAAAAGAGTTCTTCAAGAGGTAACCAAAAGTACTGCCACTATGAATCCATATATACTCAAACTCTTGATAAAGAACCACTTAGATGTCTTTCTAAGAAAAAGTAGATCAATCTCATTGCTTCCGTAAGATATAAGATGAATTTGAACAGACTGGATAATTTCCAGAAGCAGTTATATCAGAGCAGATATAATAAAAAAAAGAGTAGCTGCAAGAAAACAGGCCAGAAGGGAAATGGAATGGAAAATCTCTAGGCCATTCTGGAAGCAAGCAGGAGAGTCCAAGAACTTTTCATTATTGAGGTACTGAATTAAAATAGTTGTTGTGAAAACGCTTAACAAATGTTGACATATTATATAAGTTTTCATTTACTGACTTTAGAAATATGTTTTCACTTTTACAGAACCAGCTATCCATGGAAAATTCTTTTCTGCAAGTGATGCAGACTACTAATTTAATTTAGTCAATACAGTTTAACTGATGAACTTGAATTAATTTAAAATATTTGCATAAAAAGAAAGGAATATCTTCTTCCATTACTAAAGCAATGTAAATATGGAGTAGTTTCTCTGGTTTCTCAGGCCCCCAGTGACAGAACAAGAGGACACAGTCTTAGGCTGCATCAGGGGGGTTTAGGCTAGATATTAGGAAAAATTTTTTCACGGAGAGTGTGGAATGGGCTGCCCAGGGAGGTGGTGGAGTGACCGTCCCTGGATGTATTTAAGGAAAGGTTGGATGGCGTACTCAGTGACATGGTTTAGAAGATGGGATGGGGTTGGGTTTTGTTTTCTTTTATTTTTCTGCCCTTTTTTCATCAGAGACTTAAAATTATAAAAATAAACACCATACTATTCATGTTTTGATCCTGGTACTAAATCAACAAAATTCACTTACTAAATGCAAAAGTCATCAAAACAGAATTAGAAAATTATATCAGAAAAAAAATCCATGACATTTTTATTATTTGCAAGACAAATATTTTTTTTAAAATTTCTTATCATGGTATTCTTATTTACCTTTTTATTTCATTAGACAAAGAATTTCAGGGCCTATTCCTTTTTGATTCTTAAACAACATTTACTTTGCTTTCTCCAAATGCTGAGCAGTAAAAAAAGCCTTGATCAGGGGTTGTAATCTTTTCCTTTCAACCTAAATCCTAAGAAGCTTGACCTTTTTGCTGTTCACCCATTTAAATTTCCAGGTTCATATCTCAGAGATATATGGGGAATTCGTAATTTTGTAGGTGGGTGGGAGTGATATGTCCATTTCAAGAGCAGAAAGGATAGGGAAAACAGTGGGTGTACAATAACCACTTCAAGACCTGACATCTTTGATTCTATCTTTGCAGCATCTCAGTCTGTTTAGGCAAGACATTGCAAAGGAGCAGTGCAAGGAGTTTTCGCAAGAGGTTGAACCTGAGATCCACCCAGCCCAACCTCCCATCTCCAGCAGTGATGATCCAAAGTAGTTGGTCGCCACGGTAGGCATTTAGTGATGTTCTCCCAGAACATTTTCACAAGCTGGAATGACATCTGACATTGAAAATCTCATCATGCTAGCTATCTATGGGATAAGTTATAAACGGCATTATACAAACATATTTTAAGTAGAAAGTCTGTTAGGAGGATAATAATTAGGAATTCTTCCAGCTGATCTACCTTTTTACTTGTACAGGAATAAACATAGCATTGCAACATCTCGGAAGAGATATGAATGATAGAAGAAATATCTTCTTGATTTTTCATTGTAGGGCTCTGCTTAGGTGAGACATCTTCATCTTTTCTAACAATCAAAATGAGTATCAGTCATGTATTCTAGCTAGCAGGAAAGTAACATTATTGTCTAGAGATATAAATAGTTGGTACTAAGTAAAACACTTGAATTATACACTTAATTGGGCCTAGACAAAGAGCCTAAAACTTATACACTCACTTTAAACCACTGTAAAATTAGTGACTTTCAGTTTTAAAACGTGCTTTTTGTTATTTATTATGAAAAACAAGTACTAGAATGTCTTTAAAGAAAATAAATAGATATTTTTAATTTAAAAATTACATTATTAAAATTTAAATATAATTACAAGTGGGAGTATGGAGGCACAAAGTCAATTTTGGAAATTTTTCCACAGACGGTGAGTTTCTACTACTTTCTATTACACGTTATTGTTTAAATAGTTTTGATCAATTATCACACATTAGGAATAATTTGGATATGTGAATTGATCAAATGTTTCTTCTAATTTTGATTACATTCATAAAAGGAAACAAGCTCTAGCACTAATTTTAAATAGTTCAGGAAGGGAGAAGAAGAAGAGATTAGAAGATTATCAGTTTAAATTAAAAAAAAAAAAGAGAGAGAACTTTATCCCTTTCCTCTCTTTTTAAATTCTCCAGGTGTGCATTTGAATGTGTTTATATATTGTTCTGAAATTTTTCACAATATCAATTTACTTTAAGGTGTTGGTGCAAAGAATTTATGTTTTTTATATAGTCTTACAGGATTAACAGTGGGGAGTGAATTCTCAGCAAACTGTCCTTTACTATCCACCATCTATAATAGAATATTACATATTCTAGCATGTATAATGCCGGTATGTTCAGCCTAATACCCAGCAGCTTCATTTTCTTGCTTTCTTCTAGGGTATTTGATATATCTTAAAATTAGTTTGTCAGGGTATGCATAGATACTTTGTGTTTGGTGGTAGTTTGGTGTTTGTTTTTATGTTTTGGGATTTTTTTTTTAATTCCCTGGAGCATTTGTTCTTGATTATTTTCTTCACTTATCTTTAAAAATGCCTTTGTTCTTCCTGCGTGTTTCTGTCTCTTTGCTTGTGTTTCCTTTAATTGGCAGGTTTGCATTTGAGTTTCCTACGTGGAATGACCCCATGTTCCTTGTTCTGCAGTGTCAGGAAACAGAAATGTCATTGTGATTAGGGGCCTGAACCCTCTGCTCCTCCTTCTCATACAGTAGGCAATCTTGTTCTGTACACACTCTAGCTGCAGGGTCAGCCTTAGGGGAACTCTAAACAAGTGTCCACATGGGATACCAAAGTGGAAGGGGCACTGATAGGGGCAAGTATTCTTTGAGCTCATTTGTCTACCACACAAAGTCACTTCTGTCCCTTTAAATGTAAAATGTCCACTGGCATTGCCCAAGTGTGTACATTTTAACAACACAGAAGCATTTTTGTGCCTCTGGCTTACTACGCATGTACATCAGTGATGTTAATAACATCTCTGCCTAACAATGTGACACTGAGATGCACTTCTAATGGTTGTCTTTCCTCTGAACTGAGATACAAAAGCTTTCATTTTTGGATCTGAAACCCTCTGTTAAACCAACTTTGACCTCATCCCAGGGCACGATTACCTAGTCTTGCTTGGGGCACCTCAAGCTCTAAAGATGGCCCTGTGTAGCTGTGGTTGAAAATCACTCTGCTTAGTGCACAGAGTGCATTCTGCATTCTTGCAACTGAGTGGAAACCTCTGCTTTTTCCACTTTTGCTCCTCACCTGGGGAAGTGGAACAAACCAGGAGAGGGAGGAAGAGAAACTACACAGAAAAGAACAGAAGGTAGTGGATTCAAGTGGCAGGGAACATGCATAAGACCAAAACTTCTCCCTAAACCAAAGGATTCTGCAAAACAGAGAAGCTTGAAAAGGAGGAATGGGAATAACACTTCTCCTACCATATTCGTAGCCTGAAGGAAGTCTATGGTCAATCTACAAAGACGAGGAAATAGAAATGAAACATAAAGGACTAACTATGGATCCCTCTCACAACAACTGGGAAAACTGATATCATTTATAGTATTTCAGGGATAAAGGAATAGCACTGCTCCCTAGTGCAGGCCACAAGAGCTGTACTGTAGTCACAAGAAAAACTTGTTATCTACGACTCCATGTCCAAACCAAAATTATTCATCCATCACATGAGCTCATAAGCTGTAGCATATGGATTCAGTTTTCATTTTACTTATCTAAGTAGCATTACAATTAAAATATTTTTACACATTATAAAATAATCACAAAACCATTTTTAGAAGAATTTCTCTGTGCTTAGTTTGTCATAGACAGCTATACAGGTCTATTATTATACAAGGTTGTTGCTAATATATTTATATATTAAAATACCTAAATTTTATTAATTTATAGACAGAGTATAGAGAAAAATGGGAAGAAAAAATGTTGTTTATTTTTCTAAAAATACTATTTATAATTTAGAGGTGGCAGTGAACCACATTTCTACAAATTCTTTCAGTAGGAGTAAATAAAGCCTTTTACCAGTTTCATAAAGCTGTCTTTAGAAGAGATGTAAAATTTAGCCCTTCTTGACTGGCTTGTCTTTAAAAATCCCATGACACTTTTAGCAGGAGAAGAGCTATTAGCTATAATGCTCTGGACAAAGTCCAAATCACTTTGTGGCTATCGTATCACCAGTTGGAGAAGTTACTCTGCACTTTCCTCAAAACCTTGTTGCATAGAGTACCAGTCTGGGGGTTCTTTTTCTGACAGGCAACATCATTTTGATAAGACGTATATGGACATTTATTATTTTGGATCAATACAGTGATTCTGTAAAATAATAGCAAGTCTATAAAATCTCAAAAGCATTAAAAAATCAGAAATTTTGAAACAGATTATTTTTTATGTCCTTCTTATTACAGTTTCACCACCACCACCACCTCCCACCACAAATTTTCAGGAATAAGCTTACACATAACATAGTGATTTTTGTTATCTAATATATCATCTTTACCTGAAATCCATGGGCAGGTAATTACAGAAATAGTCAGTCCTAAAATTTTAAGTTTCTCCCTTTTATTAGGTAATTGTTTCAAACAATTCAGCTGAAAAAAAAAATTTGCATTTAATAGGACTTATTTAAACTAAATGTTCCGAGAACATTCGATTACCCAAAAAGTTATACTTACTGCTGAACAGCAGAATATATGTTCCGTCCTAGGCCAACTGTGGGAGCTGAAACAGTGCTTTCTTCTACACTATAGAGGCTGAAGATATGTATTGTATTTGATGTTGTGTCTCCATGATGTAGGTGACACTGGTTCAGGACAAGCCTACGAGTGCTGTCTCAAACCAAGACAGATTTTCAGCCACACAATTAGCCCCTCACTCCTGAACACTGAATGTATCTTGAAATTATCTGAATACATCTCTTGCCATTTACTTCAAATGCAACTTAATTTCAGCAAACAGAATTGAAATTAAGTGGGTTTAGAATAGGCTATTTTGGTAAGGGACAGTCAAGTGGGTAATCCTAATGAACTGAGGCTGCTTCAAAGAGTTGCAATAGGGGTTCATATTAGGCTTGACACCCTTCAATATTTATCAATTCTCTAAAAAGCAAAGATAAAATCAGAGATGCTAAAATTTATGGGATGACACAAAGATTGGCACAGTGGTAAATAATGAAGACAGGCAGTCATGATAAATGATCTGTATTACTTGATGACTGAACTGATTCAAATCACGTACATTTTAATACAGCTAAAGTCACAGCTACAATTTTGTGGGAATAAGGAGCTACAAGTAGCGGAGACATTAAAAAAGTTGAAGTTGGTCATTCCAGTTTGGTGCATAGTGTCTGTCCTGTTAAAAATGGGGATATACATTTCTATATCAGAGTATAAGAGAAGAAAATCTTGCTTCTCTCTTTTGACCTGACTCTCACAACTTCGTTTTAATAATTATCTGGCTTCTGATCCTTTTATTTATGTTTTTCTGTTATTTATGTTTGCCTTTTATTTACATTCATGTTTCTGAGTTTACTGTCCTTAGGGGAAGGAGAAATGTTAATTCTGTTCCATCTTAGGACTTCACCAAGTTTGCGTATGTCGTGGGGTGAAAACGAAAGTGAAATAAAATGTTCCTTTTTTCCTACCGTGTGGGGTCCAGCGGGTGGGGGGGGGAACCCTGGCCGGGAGGTGGTGCGGGGCTGCGGGCGGCGCCCACACTGTTTCGGTGGTCCCTTTCTCCCGCTGTGCCGCGCGGGACGGCGTGGCTGCCCTTGGGGCTCGGCACTGCCTGGCGCTGCTTGGCCCAGCGGCACCAGCCCCGGAGACAGCCACGGTGCAGCAAGAGGAGGCCCTCCTTCCCCCGACAGCGGGGGAGGGGTGCGGCAGCTCCTTGGCTGTGGCAGTGCGGGAGGGTCCGGCTGCCGGGGTTGCCCGGCCGTCGCTGCGGTTCCTCTTGCCTCTGCCTCCCTCCGTCCCCGGGTGTCCACTTACCAGGGGTGAGCAGGGCCAGAGCGCGGGGTGGCGCGGAGAGGAGGCACGGGGCGCCAGTTCTTGGGGCTCATCCCCGGGGCCGGCGCTTGTGAGAGGGCGCTCCCTCTGCCCTTCTCTGCAGGCCAAGGGAAGCGGTGTTGAGCGGGGCCCTGCGCAGAGCTGGTACCGGACCCGTAAGTGGCGGCGTGGCTCGGCCCAGCGCTGCTGGGCACGGCCGGTGGGAGCGGTGCAGGCAGCGGAACCGGAACGCAGCGATTCTGGCTGGACGCCACCATTTTGTCGAGCATGTGGACCGACCGCGTGGCCGGTGGCAGGGCCGCGCCAGCAGCCCGTGCCGATGCTGAGGCTGCACCGGCAGTGTGTGACGGCAGCGCCAGCAGCAGCGCCAGCCCAGGNCTAAATCCCTCCCTAGGCTATCGGGAAGGGGAGGGAGGGCGCTTGCGCACGGTTTCTATTTTTTTTTTCTTGAGTATCTTTCCTTTAGTCAAAGCCGGGCAGAAGCTTGCGCTAGTAGGGGGGTCCTCAGACCGGCCACGTGCTTCCTCTAATTACCCCAGTGTCTCTCCGGGGGGCCCAGAGAGAGACCAGCACTATTTCCAGAGCATCCTCATCCCAAAACGGGCCCTGGGAAACTTAATTTGTTTGTTTGTTGCACTTTATTTGTCGGGTTTTGTGTGTGCGCGAAAATAAACTGTGATATTTGTGTGTTCTCTTCGTTTTGGGGGTGTCTGTGGCTTCTCTCGGAATCTCTTGTCCAAAATCGCTAAATGTGTGGTAAAACCATGACAGCGTACCATTTCTAGAGTATCATAAACTGTCCTCACCATTGACAAATGTAAAGCACAGACAAGTATTTCAATATAAACCTTCAGGTAAATGCCATAGCAAAGACAGCCTTGATGTATTAAAGGAGAACATTAAGTAGGGTTAGGAAGGCTGTTTTATTTTTGTTTTTCCAGTCTACATTTTCAAAAGATTACTAAAAACTTTGCAACGGTTCAGATAAAAATGATTCATAGTCTGTAGAAAAAGAATCGTGCATGAGAGACTTAAGTAACTGTGCATAGATCACAAACAAACCAAACCAAACCAAAACATAACAAAAAAAAAAGACCTGGTGTTCTTCTAACTACAAAGTAATACCTTCACAGGGAGAAAGATTAGGCTCCTAAAGAATCTGAAGAGGGACAAACTCAAATTAGAAAAACCAAAGAATTATTAGTTATTGGTGAGGATAAGGGAAGTACCTTTACCTGATGGTGCATTTAGGTGAATATAAGACACATTGCTGAAAAGTATACTTTAGTCAAGCTCAAACTATTGGGCTCACTACAGCAATCAGGAGCTAAAACTCTATTGCTTACTTTACACAAGGGATCAGATTAGAGGTCTCGGTCTCATTGTCCCTTTTTTTGACCCTAAACTGTACAGAAATTTTTTATCAAATTCAATTCTGTTTTACTTTTCACCATTTCTCTCACCAGTCTCGAGACTTCACTGTGGCAATTATTTAAACATTCATGAGAAATCGTTGACTCAGGAAGATCCCACTATATGTGATTTTAAAATAATAGGAAGTATAAAACAATACCAGATGTGAAATTTCCAAGATGAGTGTGAAAGGACAATGTCAATGCCAGCATGAAACCTGAAAAAAGACATAGTGAGTCTTGGGGGGAAGAAGAGGAAAGACATGGAAGAGAAAGGAGAGATACATCCTGGGATTAGATTGGATAAATATGATATTAGTATCCAAATTTCTTGGTACTTCTCCAAACTAAAGTTCTAACCTTTAGAGCTTCATCTACCCATCCTAATTCTAGCTGATCCTTACTCAAGCTGTGAAGGTCATGGCTATTAAGGGGCAGAAGACTATTGAAACAAACAAAAAAAAATTAAAAAAATCCCCAAAAACCAAAAAGAAAAAAACCCAAATCTTTTAAATATTAATTTATGCTAATTATGTTTGTGAAATATTTTTTCCTGCATATCCCAACATGGAATATCTTCACAGTCTCCATCTGTTTATCATCTCAGATGTGTTAGCAAGACGTGACTGCTCATCATGCTGCTCTCCCACAGCATGTTACAGTCACTGTAATAACATGTACAATAGAAATAAACAGCTTGATCCTTCATTAGAAAATAAATTATACTGTTCTCATACATTTACTTTACTTGTAAAACATTAGAGTAGAGCTCATGAAAACATTTACCCACAAGAAAATTGCATAGTTAAATATGATCAAATACATACATTCCTAACCTAAGGCTCTTGTAATAATTTGTCCAGCCAGTAGATAGATGTTTTATAAATCCATCTCTGGCATTTTTCCAGTAATGTTATTAAGTTCTTGGAATCTCCTTTTTGCTGTGGTTCCTTTATGTGTTTCTTGGCATTCCAATATCTCCAAGTTCCTCAATTTTTATCATATAAACAGATACTGACACTATGTTGATCAACTATTATATAATGGAATTATCACACATTAAGTTACCATTCTTGAGGGTTTTTAAATCTCTCTGCTTTAACTTCATTTTTATTTCACAGTACTATGGTGAATGACATTTCTAGCAATTAATGTTTTCTTTAATATCTCTTTTCTTCCAGGATTTTATCGTACAATCTTTATAAACAACATCGTCACAGTAATTCTGAATCTCAAAGTTACCACCTTTTTATAATCTCAGGAATGAAACCTTTCTTAAGGGATTTGTAGGTAAAAAATTATCAAATAATCTATCAAAATAATAGTGCTCCACTGCTCTGTGACAACACAATTACTTTTTTGAGTTATATGAGAAAAATATAAGTTCTTTTAGAAGCTGGAGTGATAGCTTTCAAAATTCTCATGAAGCAGCATATTCATTTTGTCAAAAGATGATTATTATTATTATTCATATTTATTGAAAAATGCTGATCAAACACTCTAAGTTAAATAAAAGTCCAAAGGAAAGTATGGTGTTTAGGATCTAAGACTTGCCAGAATCACAAACAACTTTTTTTAAGACCTTTTCTTTTTCCCCCGACATTTCAAAACTGTATTCTTCTTCACTGCAGGGGGAAAACAAAACAAAACAAAAAAAATAACCCACCAAACCCAAAATCTTTAATATTTATTGAATGAATGCATCCTACTATAAATAATATAAGTCATATTGCCAGGAATATGAATAAAATCTGACCAAGGATGTCTCTCAAGAATTTCCTCCTTGACTTCTATTTCTAGCTCTTCATGGTTTAAAATAAACACCTCAATGTATATCATTCATCCAATTAGCAGACCAAAATAATGCAACGTAAGAGGAGAGTTGTAAATATCCACTGAGGTGTTAAAGTGTTAACTCTGAAGCTTAATTACACCTACAGTAAATACAAATATAGCTAACCATTTCACTTTCAGAGAATGAATATGTTCAGCTAAGTCTGTCCAACATATCTAAATTTTCAATCAGGTATCAACTATTCATTTATTTTAGTGGAACTGCATGAAACTATGGAAAATTTGTGCAGTAATGTATACATGAAGCAAAGTAGATGAACGTTGTGTGCTGTTTCAAAAGACGTATCTAAATAGATACACATTGAATATACAGTGCATTTCTACAGAATCAAGTAAAAAAACCTATTTTTTCATTCTACCTCTAGACAGTTATTTATTGTAACATACAATTTAAATTCTCTGCCACCAATTTAAAAGTGTTATAAGGATTAGAATGCACCTTAGAGAAAAATCTAAAAAATCCTTTCTAATAAAGGTAAATTGTGCCAGCCTCAAGAAGAAAAATGAAAAATTTGATACCCACTTCAACAAATGTTTTTCACATAAGTCTTTTCCATAGCTTTTCAATTTCAATAAGATTTAGATAAGACCTGAGAAGTCATAACTCACTTCCCAAAGAGTTCATTTAAATCATGTATTCAATATAAGGTAGTAGTAGTTGTTAAGGGAAGTCAGTAAATTGCAAAGAGAAAAAGAATGAGTGATCCATAAGCTGGAGTAAAAATATAATCCAAAGTGGCACTAATAACACAAATTTGTTTTCTCACAAATTTTAAATTACTTGTACTACTGATTCATCAGATTACATCTCTACATGAAATTCTTTTATCACAAAAATTCTTGCAAATCTTTCCCTGAAATTATTTCAGTACTAGCACTGAAAAATAGTAGTGCTTTAACTGCTTACAGAAGTATTACACACAATTTGACATTTCTTTCAATTAAAACTGAAGAAGAAGCTAAGTAGTCAAAACACAATTTCTCAGAACAGAAAACATTGTTGGTTAGGAGTTTGGGGACTAGCACAACAGGACTTTATTATTGGGAAAGAACACGTCAAATACATATATTGATTTTTTTTCA
Organism: Neodrepanis coruscans; assembly: GCA_013400695.1. Classification (NCBI taxonomy): domain Eukaryota; kingdom Metazoa; phylum Chordata; class Aves; order Passeriformes; family Philepittidae; genus Neodrepanis; species Neodrepanis coruscans. The sequence goes on from VYZS01038614.1 coordinate 12,218, forward strand.
TGACTCCGGAAACTAATATCTACTGTATATAGCCCATAGATATTTTTTATTCACTTCTGATACATATTGAATATCTTTACCTATTGAATTGATTAAGAAATACCAAGAATGGTTATAGGACGCACCACAAAACTAATATTTTCTGAATCTACAGTACTAATACTGCCATTAGTGCCTGACAGCTTTAATTACAGGTACTGTTCTGAAGCTTGATTTCTGACTTTGGTTGAGGTGGGAGTAAGGTGCAGGCAGGACCATAATGGAATGATTATTTATATATCTGTCTATTTGTTTATCCATGTATACCACATTGAAGACATTAATAAGATAATGCAGGTCTATCTAGTCAACCCAACATTATAGGAATTAAAGACTATAAACTTGTAAAAGCTGGAAGTATTGATCCATAAGGAAAAGTTTCCTAAAGAAAAGTTGTTAAAGAAACAGGTCTTTAACTAATTTTGGATTGCTAAGTCCTGGTCCAGAAGGATGTAATATATTTCAGACACCCTGAAGTCTACTGTATAAATATATATTCCTGACTTTAATTCCAGAATCAGTACTGAGGTCTAGGCAAAGAGAAGACATAAAACCCAAAACAAATATGAAGGAGGGTAATGAAGATGGTGTATGATTAACATCACCGGAAAATTTTTAAATACAGACTAACCCTAAATGTCCCATATACTTTCACAAATAAATCTGGTAAAATAAAAAGAGAGATTTATGAAGAGGTACAGAAGGCAAGAATTAATGATTTTTTGGGTCATGAAAGGAGTGCAGTTCTTTCATGAAGACTGCATGGAAGTTTTGCAATTCACTACACCCTAATCAATAAATAGTTTGTTTTTTGTGTGGAGTGATGAAACAAAATAAAAACATGTGAACAGAGATAATAAAGACAGTGAATCATACATGACTGTCCTGTGGAGACAGAATCACTAGAGATAGTTTCTCTTGATTATGTCATAGACCCTAGCCAACCACAATATTTTTGTTAATGCTGTTGAGGTTTTCTTCTATTTATCTGCTCCATATGTCCTTAAAAGTAATAGATGTTAAACTCTTCCTCTTGTAAAGCTGGATGTCTCCATACATTGAAAAGCTGTAATATTACTTGCTTTCCTCTGGATTACTTTTGGCTAAAAAATAAAATCTAAGAGTCACTTATGCCATCAGTAACATAAGTAATGGCAAATTTAGAGATAAGAAAAATAATGCAGGAGGGCAAAAAATTCACAACTTTGGTTGTGATTCTGGTTTCCACAGCCCCCTTTTGAAGATATTCTTGTGATTTCCACAGATTTATGGCATCACTCTTTTGCTACAAAAATATATGTAAGCAAAACTTCCTCATTATTTCTGTTAATTGCAGATTCTGCTGTGCTTTGCTAAATGTCTTGAGCCACTTTACTACACATAATTGAAACACTCTTGTTTTATGATCCTCTGCATCATCTTGTAGATGAACATACTGACACAATATGAGAAAAGGAGTTCTGGCTCAAGATTCTGTTGCATTAGTATCACAGATACTTAACTAAGTGAAAGCAATGCAGAAGAAAAATAAGTCTGATTAATAAATATAAATTCATAAATGGAATTTTTCTTTGCAATTGAAAAGCTAATGAAGAGTACACCCAAGTTTCCATGTAATTATTCCTGGTGGATAATCATTAATTTCAGAAGTAAACCATGAAAAAACCCTGGCATCAAACAATGTTAAACTTCCAAAGCCAACAGTAAACCTTCTTTTCTTATGCAATCAATGAATCAATCAAAAATATTATTCAGTTGTCAATTTTCCTGTTTTCTTACAACATTGTTCCATCTCCTGAAATGACATTACCTCATATTTGCTTCGAAGTAAAAGAACTGGAAGAGGGAAACAGTAAGTTTCCTAGAAACTTCAAGTCTTCCATGCTCTCCAAAAATCTGAGCAAAGTTGAGGACTACTTTTCATGTCTCATCACCTCACTTATTTGTCATTATTTTCTTCTCATGACAATTCTTTTATTGCTTATTATATCATTCCAGAACAGAGAGTGAAATGAGAAACACATATGCCCTGTTTATCTTTCTTCCACAACAATTTTACATATCTTTTCTCTCTACTAAACCCCTCCTTAATTTTTTGACACTAATATTTCATTTTTCTAGTGAGAAATTATTTCATCATGACTGAGTCTAATGGTTACATGCCAACACAAAGTTTGACCTGCCAGAAACTTTAGATGTAATTTTTGAAGAATTACTTACATAAGTATAACAAGACATTAAAGTCTGATTTCTATGAATTTAAAGAGAGTTAGTGACTAAATAGTTTGAAAATCTGATTTTTAAGTTCTTTGCACCTCAACTTCCAATTCTAAAACGTTTCCTGCAGAAGCTGAGATAGGGAGGAGGTAGAACTACTGTGTAGGCATTCAAACTTTTGACAAAGAAACAGAAGCTGAAGCATAGCATCTACAGTAACCTTGTTTGGAGCTATGGGAAACTACCTCAGGGCCTAGCTGAAAATATTTCTTCTATAGCTCAGCAGGTCATATGACCTTATACTTTGCTTCAGTCTGAATAACACTGAGGTCGTTTATGTAGAGACATTGTTCTTCAGATACCTGTTCTCTATGTGTAGCTGTCCATGAGCAGTGGGTACCTTCTCTCATCTTTTCGCAGCTGACTCAAGAGCTTGGTTTTGAAATCCATATTAAAACCCCCAAGCAATAGAGGTTGCTGGTCACTGCAGTATGACTGACAATTCTAATTTGAACAAACATAAAATATATGTCTAGACTCAAATGATTTGTAAAATTTAAGTTAAGATGCTACTGCGGTTTAATAAGTCTTCCTAACTATAGTACTTGCTGCAGAGTCATAGGTGTGCCTTGCCATCTTCCTTCAGATATGTAAATGTCCTCTGTAATCTTGACAGATAGGCTCAATTACAATGGTAAGATAACTCTATTATTAAGAACTCTAATATAATAAATCAAACTATAAATAACCTTAGAGGACTTTTCCACACAGAGCTGTTCTTAACATATTCTTTACTAAGTAGAGTTTATAAATTATACATTTCCTCTCATTCTCAACATCTCAGGTTCACCTTATGAGACCCATTTCAAACAATAGTATAATGTCAACGTAATCAAAAAAAGTCTCATAAAATATATAAAATTATATATTTCATAGGTATGGGATTCAAATTCCCTTTAGAAGTTTAAATTTTAATTGTCTCCCAAATTTTTGAGTTATTCAACAGCAAACGGCACAGCAAACCATACTGTTGTTTACTGTATTTATTTATTGTGCCACTAAAAGTGTGATAATCATCTAGTACTTTTTTTGAGACAGTGTTCTACTTAAGAAAACGTGCTGTCTACTGTGAATAAAAAAAGTCTGTAAAAGAAGACTAATTTCCAATTTTGCCCTTAAGAGTTAAATCAAGCGAGGTTTTATTGTCTAAATCCCTGAAATGGAATAAACTTCTTTTGTTTTGGCTCATATTTCCCAGATTTGGCTTTAGCTGTCTAAGTTTATATTCTGTCCCTTTATCAGATTATTAAAGCATCTCACATATCTACTAAAGAGAAAACAAAAGTTCTCTGTTTTCTCTTTCCATTTCTCCTGCCAGTAGGAATTGATTGGCTTATTTTTTGGCTTTGTTACCACTAGGTGAGAGAAGTAGGCTTCACTGTTTTGTTCTGAAGGTGCTGAAATCTATGTCCACTTAGATCTACTCCAGATGTGGTTCTACAGTTGTGGGCAGCTGCCAAAAACCTTTTGCAGCTAGCTGTGCAAATGCTTATGACCACGTAGGAAGAAGCAGTCTCTTAGGAAATTTCAGTCAATCTCACAGAGCATGGAAGCTTTGAATTTAACATGATATTAATTAGAAAGCAACTTAGTACTGTGATATCAGACACTGTTATTTCAAATATCTTTTTTTTTTTTTTAGTGAGCTTTTGAATTACTAGGCTTCTATAAGATCATTATTTATAATAGCAGAGTTTTCATTGAATCAATTGAATCTATTCAAAGAATCTATCATGCCCAAAAAACTTAAAAATTCAGATATTGTACCTGTCCAGTCTATCCATATATTGAAGTTCTGCTTCTCTTTTAACCTTATTTTTACAGATAAAGACTCAGTATCTCCACTTGCTGTCAAAATCAGAAGAATGCACATTGAAGTTAATGACTGAGATTTATTTATTTTTACTTCTTTTGCATAGCTTTAATGATAAACATGAAACAAATATACAACGTACAGGGAAGAGTTTCTTCTCATTGCTTGTGCAAATCAGATATTTAAAGCTGGTTGTTGGGGCAATGGACAGAAAAATTAAGAATTTGGATCTGCACCATATGTTGCTGTAGATGGGATAATTTAATATTACAGTTCTTTCCTCAAAATAAATAAACTGTAATTTGAGGATGTTGTTGAGGTACATTAATGTATTTTAAAAGTTATAATTTACATTATAAGTAAAAACAATAAACCTGAAAATCAAGAATATGTTATAAAGCCAAGCATAAATATATAATGCTTTCCTAACCATTTAGGCTATGCCTGTCTGAGTTTATTAATAGGTAATTCTCCTCTGTTGCCTGTGAGAAAAAAGCAACCAGGTGGATGTCAGTTTTCTTCACTATGACTAAGATTCCTTGGCTGGATTTCACACCTCCATTTCTATCAAGTGTCTGGCATTTTGCCTTTAGCTGCAGCCACAGGATTTTTGCTTGCATACTTTCTGCTTAGGCTTAAGGGAGAGAAAGGCTATGGTCACATGACAACCATCTATTCAGACCAAAGAGCCTTCTTGATCAGCAGTCCTTACAAATCCTGTAAACAGAACACAGGTTTGTTCACATGGTAACAACTACTGCCAGTTCATCCATGCCAAACTAAATACACATGCATGATGGAAACCTTACCAGGATTTCCAGAAAAAGGTTAGACCTTTTTGAAGAAACATATGCTTTCAACTATCCATAATAGGTTATCTATCTTATAGATTAATCTGGCTAAGTCCGATTACCTTGTTGAGAATCTGTTCAGGATTTTTCAAATTTTATTTGAAGTCATGCAAATTCCATATAATAATTCCAAAGTAGTAAATTCCAGTAAATTCCAGTCAGATTGTGCTGCATTTGGTCAGGAAAAAAAACAAATAAATACTGACAGACTAAGATCTTGGACAGCTTGTTTAGATGCTTATTCACTATGTTTCTCTTCTTGTGCTTGTCCATAATGATAGAACCCTTTGCTTTTAGGTGGGATACAGTTGAAAGGAAACAAAAATAGTTCACAAGTGAGTGTGTTTCTGCATCATGATTTGGAGTTCCATTGCTGAATGTCATCTGGTCTGCAGAAATGACTGTGCAGGAAAGGGAAGAGAGTATCAAAGTGGTGAATTAGATGCAATTTCTTCTCTAGTGTAGACTTTTCAACCCAATTCAACATATTTCTAGAGCCTGGCCAGCAAAATGGAAAGGCAGACACTGAGATAGTTCCTTTAGAACCAACCACATTACTTTTGGCAATAGGGACATTGTCAACTCAGTGAGTTGAGCAAATAACGGATAGAACAGACATACTCCTTGTCCAAGATAAGCTTGTCATAATCTTGTACTATACTGGACAGATTCTGTGAAGTTGGATTGAAAATTAATTCCCACAGGGTGCCCAGTTGAATTGTCTAATTCATCCTGTCAAATACTTTTTTCTAACAAAGGGACAGGCATATAAAAGAGAAATACAATCTTTACCAGTGGTAGAAGCACCAAAGTCAAGATCAAGACTCCCTCAGCCTACCTCCTGTGTCCTCAGAGAGAACACAGTGATGGTGGGGTCGTAGGGTTAAAACCAAAAGTAAAAACGGTCTCTGTTTCAGCCGCGTGGGCCGGCAGCCGGGCGAGGGGGGGGAACGACCCTTTTTCCCCCACACCCCACTCGCATGAACCGGGGGCCGCCCAC